>ML284750.1:9070-40758 GCA_005239495.1 Nicotiana undulata
GGCCTTCTTGGACAAGTGTTAGAGGATACTACGCACAGCAGGGATATTAGAGGCTACTGGAGTCCCATTTACTACCTTCCAATTTTCAGGAGCTGCACTTGCTTGGTGGGAGGCCTATGAGAGGCGTAGACCCGCTGATGTAGCACCCCTTACATGGCACCAGTTATCCATTCTCTTTTTGGAGAAGTACATATCGTAGTCCCGCAGAGAGGAGCTGCGCAGAGAGTTCGAGCAATTGCATCAGGGAGACACGACCGTGATGCCATATATATATATATATATATATATATATATGGCATCACGGTCGTGTCTCCCTGATGCAATTGCTCGAACTCTCTGCGCAGCTCCTCTCTGCGGGACTACGATATGTACTTCTCCAAAAAGAGAATGGATAACTGGTGCCATGTAAGGGGTGCTACATCAGCGGGTCTACGCCTCTCATAGGCCTCCCACCAAGCAAGTGCAGCTCCTGAAAATTGGAAGGTAGTAAATGGGACTCCAGTAGCCTCTAATATCCCTGCTGTGCGTAGTATCCTCTAACACTTGTCCAAGAAGGCCTGTGCATCCTCGCCCTCTTTACCACTAAAAGTCGAGTGATGGATTCTGTTGAATCTTTCCAACCTGCGCTGCTCATCNATATTCAATACAAAACAAGGAAATGAAGAAATAAACATAAATGGGTAAGAAATCCTTAACCACAATGGTGAAATCTTCAAGACCCAAGTGTGTGTGCAAAGCCCTAGCTTCAAAACTTGATCTTCTCTACTCAAAATATATTTACAAAACTGAAGAAAAATTTCCAAAAATCGATCTCCCTTTTTTCATATGTTTCCAAGGTATGCTTTTTATAGTGGGCCAAAAATTCGAGGGAAAAGTGGACAAAAACACCCCTGGCGGGCCGATATGCGATCGCATTCCTGTCGCATAACAGGAATGCGATTCGCATCTTCACTCTTTCCGTCGCACATCAAAACCCTAGGTTCCAGAGGTTCATCGCATTTGAGATATGCGGTCCGCATTAGTGATATGCGATCGCATTCGTGCGTCGCATTTACAATGTAGCTTAAGGCATCAGATGGTGATGCGACTCAAATGCGAACCGCATTTGAGATATGCGATCGCATATTCGACCGCATTTCACTCATTAAACTTGACTCAACTTTCTGTTGCGGTATGCGATCTCTGGGCTCGAAATGCGATCCGCATGTTGCATATGCGATCGCATTCGGCCATTGCTCCCCTCTTTTCTCTTCTTTACTCTTTTGCTCAATTTCACTCCAATTTAACCTTAACCACTTCATGGCATCATTTTCCTACAAATAGAGCAATTATACACTAAAAACGACCTCAAGTTATCATTTAACAATACAAAATCTAATGAGAAAAGGCTAAAATAGGTGGCAAAATCACCACTCATCACCATCTGGCTAGTTCCCACAGACAGAGAGAGGATCAGGAGGTTTGTTGATGGTCTCACTTACCAGCTTCGGATTTTTCTGACCAGGGAGAGGGTATTTGCCGCTTCTTTTGAGGAGGTAGTTGACATAGCCAGGGAGATTGATTCCGTGCGCCGCCAGGAGCGTGTTGAGAGGGAGGCCAAGAGGCCTCGAGGATCTGGTAGCTATGGTGGTGTTCACTCAGGAGGTCAGTCTCAGCATAGCAGAGGCCGTCCATTTAGGCCTCCTCGGCCAGCTCGTCCAGTCTATAGTGGTGCTTCATCGGGACACGGTCCCCGTAGCTCTCATCTGGGTCGTTCATCATTCAACATCCCCACCGTCTTTTGCTGAGAGGGGTTGCTTCGAGTGTAGGGATCCGGGTCATATCAAGAGGTATTGTCCCCGCCTTTCTGGTAGTTCATTTTAGTAGAGGAGTCAGCCTCCAGCTTCAGCACCAGTTTATACACCACCCGCTCAAGCAACTAGGGGTGGAGGCCAGTCAGTCAGAGGCCGCCATAGAGGGGGAGGTCGATCAGGTGGAGGGAAATCCCATTTCTATGCACTCCCGGCCAGACCAGATGCCATAGCTTCAGATGCAGTGATCACAGGTATTATCTCAGTCTATCACCGAGATGCTTTGGTATTATTTGATCCTGGTTCCACGTATTCATATGTTTCATCATACTTTGCTCATTTCTTGGATATACACCATGGGTCCTTGATTACATATATTCATGTGTCGACTCCGGTGGGTGATACTATTATGGTGGACCGCGTGTACCGGTCTTGTGTTATATCTATTGGGGGTCTGGAGACCTGGGCAGATCTATTATTGCTTAGCATGGTTGACTTCGATGTGATTTTGGGCATGGATTGGCTCTTTCCATGCCATGTTGTTCTTGATCGTCACACCAAGACCGTGACCTTATCTATGCCTGGATTGCTGAGGATCGAGTGGAGAGGTTCGGTGGAGTATGTGCCTAGTAGGATAATTTCCTACCTGAAGGCTCGGCGTATGATTGGGAAGGGGTGTGAGTCTTATCTGGCTTTTGTGACGGATGTTAGTAGTGAGACTTCTTCTATTGATTCTGTTCCTGTGGTCCGTGAGTTTCCGGACGTATTCCCTGCAGACCTGCCAGGCATGCCACCTGACAGGGACATTGATTTTGGTATTGACTTGGTGCCAAACACCCAGCCTATCTCTATCCCACCTTACCGCATGGCCCCAACAGAGTTGAAAGAATTGAAAGATGAGCTTTAGGAACTCCTAGATAAGGGGTTCATTCAGCCTAGTGTGTCACCTTGGGGTGCACCGGTGTTGTTCGTGAAGAAGAAGGATGGTTTTATGCGTATGTGTATTGATTATAGGCAGATGAACAAGGTTACGGTAAAGAACTGGTATCCTCTGCCCCGTATTGATGACTTGTTTGACCAGCTTCAGGGAGCTAGGGTGTTTTCCAAGATTGACTTGAGGTCCGGATATCATCAGTTGAAGATTCGAGATTCTGACATTCCGAAGACTGCTTTCAGGACCAGATATGGTCATTATGAGTTTTTGGTTATGTCATTGGGCTGACCAATGCCCCAGCCGCGTTCATGCATTTGATGATCAGTGTGTTTCAGCCTTACCTTGATTCATTCGTCATTGTGTTCATTGATGAAATCCTGGTGTATTCTCGTAGCCAGGAGGAGCATGCTCAGCATTTAAGGGTTGTGTTGCAAACTTTAAGGGAGGAGAAGCTTTATGCAAAGTTCTCCAAGTGTGAGTTTTGGCTTGGTTCAGCAGCTTTCTCATGGCACGTGGTGTCTAGTGAGGGTATTCAGGTTGATCCAAAGAAGATTGAGGCGCAGAGCTGGCCCAGACCGTCCTCGGCTATAGAGATTAGGAGCTTACTTGGATTGGCGGGATATTACCGTCGCTTTGTAGAGGGGTTATCTTCTATTGCTTCACCCTTGACCAGATTGACCCAAAAGGGTGCTACATTCAGATGGTCCGATGAGTGTGAGGAGAGATTTCAAAAGCTCAAGTCAGCATTGACCACAGCTCCGGTATTGGTGTTGTCTACTGGTTCGGGTTCTTACATAGTCTACTGTGATGCTTCTAGAGTTAGTTTGGCAGCGGTTTTGATGCAGGACGGTAGGGTGATTGCCTACGCGTCTAGACAATTGAAGGTGCACGGGAAGAATTATCATGTGCATGATTTTGAGTTAGCTGCCATTGTTCATGCCCTAAAGATTTGGCGCCATTATTTGTATGGAGTGCAGTGTGAGATTTTCACTGACCATCGAAGTTTGAGTATCTGCTGAAGCATAAGGACTTGAATTTGCGTCAGAGGAGATGGTTGGAAATTCTCAAGGATTATGACCTCACTATTTTGTATCATCTGGGGAAGGCCAATGTAGTGGCCGATGCCTTTAGTCGCAGAGTAGAGAGTTTGGGGAGTCTAGCCTACCTTTCAGCAGTAGAGCGACCTTTGGCTCGTGATGTTCAGGCCTTGGCAGGGCAGTTAGTGAGATTGGATTTGTCAGAGCCTCCTCGGGTGTTAGCTAGCATGGCTTCCGGGTCTTCTCTTTATGATCAGATTAGAGCACGCCAATATGATGACCGGCACTTGTTAGTTCTTCAGGACAGGATTCGTCGAGGTGATACCAGGGATGTGACTATTGGTGATGACGGGGTTATGAGGATGCAGGCCGTATTTGTGTGCCAATGTGGATGGGCTTCAAGAGTTGATATTAGCATAGGGCCATAGCTCGCGATATTCCATCCACCCAGGTGCCGCGAAGATGTATCAGGATCTAAGACAACAGTATTGGTGGAGGCGGATGAAGAGAGATATTGTTGAGTATGTAGCACAGTGTCTCAACTGCCAGCAGGTCAAGTATGAGCACCAGAGACCAGGTGGATTGCTTCAGAGGTTAGATATTCCCGTGTGGAAGTGGGAGCGGATCACCATGGACTTTCTAGTTGGGCTTCCACGGACTTCGAGGGGATTTGATGTTATTTTGTTCATTGTGGATAGACTGACCAAGTCCGCGCACTTCATTCCTATTAGGGAGATTTTCCGATTGCATGGAGTTCCTGTTTTTATCATTTCTGACAGAGGTACTCAGTTTTGGAGGGCTGTGCAGAGGGGTATGAGTACTGAGGTAGAGTTGAGCACCGCATTTCATCCTCAGACCGACGAGCAGACAGAGCGGACTATTAAGATCTTGGAGGACATGTTGCGTGCCTGTGTGATTGATTTCGGGGGTTCATGGGACCAGTTTCTGCCACTAGTGAAGTTTGCATACAATAACAGCTACAGTCCAGTATTCAGAGCCCCGTATGAGGCTTTATATGGTAGGAGGTGTAGATCTCCGGTTGGTTGGTTTGAGCCCGGTGAGGCTAAGCTATTAGGCTCAGATTTGGTTCAGGATGCGTTGGAGAAGGTGAAGTTGATTCAGGAGTGACTTCGCACGGCGCACTCTAGGCAGAAGAGTTACACGGACCGTAAGGTCCGAGATGTGTCTTTCATGGAGGGTGATAAGGTACTGCTGAAGGTGTCACCTATGAAGGGTAAAATGAGGTTCGGGAAGAGGGGAAAGTTGAGTCCCCGGTTTATTAGTCCTTTTGAGGTGCTTCAGAAGGTTGGAGATGTGGCATATAGACTTGCCTTGCCACCCAGTTTGTCAAGTTTTCATCTGGTATTCTATGTGTCGATGCTCCGAAAGTATGTTGGTGACCTGTCTCATGTTTTGGACTTCAGCACAGTTCAGCTCGAGGATGATATGTCATATGAGGTTGAGTCGGTGGCTGTTTTGGCTTGCGAGGTCAGAAAGTTGAGGTCCAAGGATATAGCTTCAGTGAAGGTTCAGTGGAGAGGTCAGCCAGTGGAGGAGGCTACTTGGGAGACCGAGTGGGAGATGCAAAGCAGATATCCTCACTTGTTTGAGACTCCAAGTATATTTCTAGACCCGTTCGAGGACGAACGTTTGTTTAACAGGGGGAGAATGTAACGACCCGGCCGGTCGTTACGTAGAACATGCATTATTATTACTATTTCTTCCTGGTCATAGCTTGGTTATATTGTTCATGATGTGTTAGAGTTGGTTAGTTCGGGTTCAGAATGGTTGTAGTAAGAATTGAGACACTTAGTCTCTAAAAGTAGCCTTATAGTTAGAAAAGTCAACTGAAAGTTGACTTATTGGTAAACAATCTTGGAATGCGGATTTTATTGCTCGGATAGCTTCGTTAGGTGATTTGGGACTTAGGAATGTGTTCGGAATATTTTTGTGATACCCCGTGTAGGATTGTCGCGCCCCCTTTTTCCTCGTAGAGTCCGGGTTTATGACATTGGTTGAGACAACTCGTTCCTTTTGGGAAAGGGGTTTTGCATTTTTGAAGAGTCGCCACCTAACAATTTTAAGGTGCGTTAGGGCACCTAAGGGGTTCATTTATAACTACGTTGATAACCAGAGACAGGGTAAGGGCTTGAAATTATCCTAAGGGGAAGGTGTTAGGCACCCCTCAGGATCCACAACTGTGGTTCCCGACCAAACAGCTTTTTGTGAATTTGTACAATTTAGCAAATAAACAAGTAAGGCTCAAATGATACGGGATTTAAGTCTAAGTAAAAAAACAGTTAATGAAGAACTAGCTTTTGAAAAGAATTACAATCTAAGCATATTTATGAAAAGTAAAGGGATGTCCTAAATTTTTTTATAATATGGATCACATCAATGCAATACCCGGTATGACACTCCTCAAAGAGGGGCTACACGTGGTATTAGCCCACCGGTCATCATGTCCATATCTACCCTCTCCCACCCCGTGAAGGTAACTAAGCGCGTGTTGGTCACGACCTATATTGCATGATGTTACCCGTCCCTTCCTATCAGTCCCGGAGGAATTTAGGACTCCTATCCTATAAAATGGGGGGTTTCTAGGCAGACCCTCAGGTTTTAAAGGTAAAGTTTCTAGGGCGACATATAATGAACAAGTAGGACTGCAGATAAGGGGTAGCACATAAACAGGAAAAAAGGCTCAAAGACCTCCCCAAACAGTGCACATAAGCAGCATGTCTCATACACAACTAAGGTCCAGATTCGGATCCTAAACATGATGTCTAAGTGATAATAGCAGATTCAAATTTATTACATAACTCAAAAAGGAAGTCCTAATCAGGCTTGCCTACTGATTTTAACATGCTAAGAATTAAACACTTAGTCACAAAAACAATTCTGGTTTTATCTTTTTATGGTGGATTACCTAAGGCTTGCCTAGGTGTGTAGCAATTATTCAGAGCTGATAACAATCTCAGGTTGTTATACCTCATAACATACAGTTCTAGGTGTTATCAATATTCAGAGACCGATTAATGGTTTGTTAGAACATGGTAAAACAGTTTTAGGCCTTTTCATGCGTCAGTAATTATTTTAGGCGTAGAATAAGGTCCTAAAGCATGATATCTAATACGTACATATAGAGATGCAGAAAGATTATATTCAAAGCTCCTAGGCGGGATTTTCTAAGTGCATGAAGTTACATTATTAGACCTGGTTTACATGAATAGCAGGTTTGTGTTAACGTTTATCCTAGGACAGGATTTTTTTAAGCGTACATGATAGCGTGCTAGTTATTAGCATGTTTCACAGATTTTCTAAATAATAGGATGATGTATATGCTGAAAAGAAAACAGTAGACATGGTCCTAAGATGACAGGATTTCTGATGCATGTGTACATGATCCCTACACAGGATTTCTATTGCGCAGGTAGAAAGTAAATCCTAAATCATGATTTCTACCCCTTTTAGAAACTATGGCATGCATACTACCCCCATTTTTCACTATCCGTCCCCAGAGTTGTTTACAAATAGTTATTATAGACCATTGAATATAAATTACATAATTGAAATAGAAAAATAAGAAGTTAACTATAGGGAGCCTACAAAATATGCCCAGATTCTTCATGTCCTCAATACCAAGTATGTTTCATAGCTTTTTCACAATCCGGGTGTGTCAGAGTTCCCTAAGGACCTCAAGGGATCCCTGGCAGTGCTCACACCCAGATTTCATAACCAAGATAGAGTAAGTGCAGTGTGGAAGGCCAACTCTTGTGTGTCAAAGTTCAAAGGGAACTCAAGGGTCCCAAGGCAATTCTCCCACAGAAGGGGCAGAACCTAAAGGGTCTAAGAATATAGTGAGAGTGCTCGACATAGTTTGAGGAGATTAAGTAAGAGAACAGTTTTGAAACAGTTTTGAAAAGAGGAGAGACTTAGTGAAAATAGTTTTCATAACAAAAGGTTTAATTGATGAAAATAGTTGGGAAGAACATCATTCTCAAAAAAAAAAGTTCAGCATCATACAACAGGACCAAGAATAGTCCAACAATCACAATCAGGGGTCTGGGTATTGAGGGACAAATACAGGGCAGGTAAAGGTAAGCATGTAGTAGGTAGAAACACATATAGGCATGCAATCAGAAACTCATAAGGGTTCAGAGGATCAGGGTACAGTAGGGTACAGGATTAGGTTAACATATCAACACCAAACAACTAATACCATGACCAAACTAATGTATCAACCATAGGCATGGGAGTTCACATAAGAAATAGGTGCTAAGTATACAGAAGCATGCTAAGTAAATCATAACTTAACAGGTAGAGGGGATTCAGGACCTTAGTTACATGTTGAACAACAGAATAGTAAATAGAAGCAGATTAGACACACAACAAATTGCAACAACAATAGAAACATATTGGTTTGAGAACTGAAATTCGAATTAGGACATACCAATGAAGTGAATAAAGCAGAAATAGAAGAGGCACAGTAGTTAGCCTTGGCTTGCAGCCGGCTAACTTAGGATAGTAGCAAGTAGCACAGAAGAGAGAAGAGAGAGAGTAGCAAGTTTTAGTTGTGAGAGAGAGAGTTGAACAGATCAGTTGTTCGTGTCTGTGTGTATGAAAGACAAGAAGATTGTGTGTATATAGTATTGAAAACTATGGTCAATAAGGTAGGAATCATGAACTAACCAGTGATTGTGGGACTGAGTATCAATCAGTACCCAATTAGTACAAGTATACCCATAATTAAGGGAGTGATTCACACGGTGAGTAACAAATAAAGAAAAGACCATATATAGCTTAGAGGAATATAAAACGGTGTAATTATAGCAGGCAATTGGGTATCCCTTGATTGAAGGGGTTAAACTCAAACGGCTAGTAGGTAAATAACAATTAAGGAAATTTCTTATGCATATAACATATAAGGAAACAATTTCAACCCAATTCAAGTAGACAATTAAGACTAGATTCAGAAGATATCAACTAAGGAAATAACAATCAATTAACAGAAAATAAACTAAAGGTCGGAGATCAGTAAGAATATCCCATAGGAAATCAGTAAGGCTTTCGAATCACCGTGAATCAAGGATTCAAATAACACTAGTTACTATAGATTCCAATGTATGAATGGAATGACCACATTATAAGCAAAGGAACAAGTCAGGAAATAATTAAGTAACAAATTGCAGAGAATCAGGGATTCGAACAAGCATAACATCAATTAAAGGGAATTAACACGAATTAACACAGATGTTAGGCAAGACGTCAGAAACCCTAGTAGTGAAAACATATGACATTAAGGGTTCATATGAGTTACAGAGTGAAAAGTGAGATAAACAGGAAAGCAAGAAAAATCAAAGACGAATAACATAGGGTAAAAAATATTAGTGAGTCACGGAATTCTTGAAACGCAAACACATAGTCAAATCAGGAACTTTAGGGTTTAGGTCTAAAGTTAGGGTTTTCATCACAACGACTCAGATAAAGGAGAGAAGCTTAAGTAAATCACTAAAACATAGTAGAGACCCTAGGAAAATGCATAAAACTCATAGGAAAATTCATTCAAAACGGGGTCACGAAACCCTAGTTGAAAACGAAGAGTCATTTTCGAAAAATCGGAGAACCTTTGAGAAAACTACAAAATAGCTTAAAGTATACACAGATCTATCATAGATTTGAAAGAAAATCAGAAAATCTACAGAGTTAGGGTTTCGGAGAACCCAGAGAAAACAAGAAAACCTTAAAAATGTCACCAGCTTTAGCCGGAAAAGTCATAGATCTTACTCAAACGGCCGAAGGTGGCCGAAAAATGGCAAAAGGGACCATGTGAGGAGTTGAACCACTTCAAGTCCACCTGAGAACCTTAGGGTAGCATCAAACCGGCATAGGGTGAAGCAGGGGCCAGGAGATGATGAGAGTCCATGGTTTCTGGCGAGGGAAGTAGCCGGAAATGGTGGACAGTGTCCATCGGAGAGGAGGAGACGAGAAGGTTCTAGAGAGAACCGGAGATAGAGAGAGAGTAGAGAGATGAATGAAAGGGGAGTAAATGAGGGGAAGGGCGTAGTCGTTAGGGGTTAATTAAGGAAGGGGTGTTTTTGGGATGTTGATCAAAATTGATCAACGGCCAGGATTTAATCAGACGTTGGGTCGGGTGGGTTTTAGAGATTGGGCTTGGGTATTGGGTTATGTAATTGGGCTGGTTTCAATTGGGTTGGGGTCAAATTAAATTAGGCTAAATTTTAAATAGAAATTGGCTACTTGTTTAATACCCAATTAAATAGATAAATAATTAATAAAAATAGCTAATAATTACATAAAAATGAAATTAATGCTAAATAGGTGAAATTAAGGTAATTAACTAATATTTAAAATATAAAATGACTAATTATTGAATTAAGATGGTATAAAATGTACAATTAGGCTATAATTGCAAAATTATTGTAACTATAGCGAAATAATGCCAAATTGGCTAATTTGTGAAATAATTAAATCCTAATTGGATTAAAAATTATATATTGAGCTAGAAAATATTTTGAAATTATTTATAATGTAATTTATGAATAATTATTGAATATAAAGTACTGAATAAATTAGAAAAGAAATTAATTAAAATATGGAAAAATACCAATTATTATAGAAAGTGATTTTGGAAGGTATATATGCAAATTTAAAATAATTTGAGGAAAATCGGGTATCAACATATTCCCTTCTTTACCCGGGAAGGATGAAAGAGTTGTCGGGTAAAGATATGATGGCCAATTTTGACCGAGCGAAACGGTTTGAAGAGATTTAGGCCACACCCTGGTTTCTCAGTTGCCTACATATCCCTGGTTTTACAGGAATCAGTCCATATGTAGTTCAGGAGTCATCGGTGAAGTATACCGATGAAGTCTTGTAAGAACGGACGCAACACATAGGACTAGATGGACAAACGGTTTATAGGAATGGTTAGGAGAACTGGAGCGGGATCGTTGCTTGCAAGATTACCTAATACACACATATATTGTGCGTAATTTAAACGTGATGTAAGTTCCCGTGGACCATGAATGATGTCTTTGGACGATTAAGGATGACGTCCTCAGACCATGACGTCCTGGGCCATGAATTGCTCGATGCAGGATTCGCAAGCCATGAAATGATGTTCTCGGGCTATGAGGATGATGCCTACAAACCATGACGCCTTTGAATAATGATATGCAAAATATTAAAGAGATCCTCAGGCCATGGCATGGTGTTCTCGGGCCATGAAGATGGTGCCTTCGAATGATGACGCCTTTGGATAAGTTGGCGATATTTCAGCCCATGAAGAATGTATAGTATGATGCTGACAAGACAGAGCTTAGTCTTGCGAATTAACGGGCAGAGCTTAGCCCGAAAAGAAGGCGAAATCAATAATGCTTGAGACAGAGGTTAGTCTCAAAAAGTAAATTGGAGGCAGAGCTTAGCCTCGGAAGGTAGAATATTAGCATTATGCAAATGCAGGTAGAGACAGTGCTTAGTCTTGGAAGGCAGAATGGTAGCCCTATGCAAGGGAAGGCAGCATGGTGGCCTTATGCAAGTTGGAAGGTAGAATGGTAGCCTTATGCAAATGCAGGTGGAGGTAGAGCTTAACCTCGGAAGGCAGAATGGTAGCCTTATGCAATGTAGATGGAGACAGTGCTTAGTCTCGGAAGGCAGAAAGGTAGCCTTATGCAAGTTAGAAGGCAGAATGGTAGCCTTATGCAAATGCAGGTGGAGGTAGAGCTTAACCTCGGAAGGCTGAATGGTAGCCTTATTCAATGTAGATGGAGACAGTACTTAGTCTCGGAAGGCAGAAAGGTAGCCTTATGCAGAGATGAAAATGTAGATGGAGACAACGTTTAGTCTCGGTAGGCAGAATGGTAGCCTTATGCAATAAAATAACAAACGATAGTAGAGTTTCTTAGCTGATAGCGGACTGCGGCAGTGCGATTACTGTGAGCATATTGACTATGGAACATTATTTGTATGTGTTGATAGCAAATGTCTCCAAGTGTAACGGTTTAAGAATCGTACTTTGAACAATGCCTGTCTTTTGGGCTGATAGTACGTTTTGGGGCTTTTGCAACCTTAGTGCCTGCATCCAAAGAAAAATCGTGAGTTTTGTAAGGGGGGAAGGTTAGTTCGTATCCCCGCTGGCCTTGCTTAACTCGTTCGGCTTGATTTGATGATACTGTATGTATCATTGGGGTAGAGTTTGCTAAACAAAGTTGTTTCAAGGACAAACATGCATGATTTTGTAAAAATATAACATAATGTATAATTTAAAATAATTTTTGGATGAACCGACGACCGTGACACGGTTCGAGACATTGTAAACTCTCATGCTACGGAATTTTGAGGGTCCTCCTCAAAATTCTGCCCCAGTTTGATGGGTCGATGCCTCTGATTGTTGCTCGTGCGGCGATCGGCTGAACTTGCTTCGGAATTTTGAGAGTCCTCCTCAAAATTCTACCCCAGTTTCCAATTGCAGGGAGAATGAAAATTTTATTGAATTATGACCGAACCCATAGGGCTTCCTACGTATCCCCTCTTAAACGGGAATCAGGTTAGGCGTAGTTCAATTTACATCATTGATAAAAGTATAAAGAATTACACATAGTAGCGCTTGACTACATCTGAATTGATTGGTTTTGGCCATACTTCTCCGTCCATTTCTGCGAGTATAAGAGCTCCTCCTGTCAGCACTCGGTGAACCATGTATGGACCTTGCTAGTTGGGAGAGAATTTACCTTTGGCTTCGTCTCGATGTGGAAAGATTTTCTTTAACACCAGTTGCCCTGGTGTGAACGATCTCGGCTTGACTTTCTTGTTGAAGGCTCTGGACATCCTATTCTGGTAGAGTTGAATGGCAGACCGCATTCATTCTCTTTTCGTCTATGAGGGCTAGTTGCTCATAACGGTTCTTTACCCATTCTACGTCGCTGAGCTCAGCTTCTTGTATGATCCTCAGGGAAGGAATTTCTACCTCGGCGGGAATGACCGCATATGTACCATAAACCAGCATATAAGGGGTTGCCCCGGTAGATGTGCGGACCGTGGTGCGATATCCTAGTAAGGCGAATGATAGTTTCTCGTGCCACTGTTTGTGTTTCCTAAGTTTTAATGATCATTTATGATGTGTTGGTATATTTGGTTGGGGTCCCGAGGGGCTCGGGATTGATTGCAGATGGTGAACGGGAATTTTGAGCTTGGAAATATGCAGCTTCAGCTGCTGGTGTTTCTGTTGTTGTCATTTCTGCACCTGCGGATGTTTGACCGCAGGTGCGAGCCGCAGGAGCGGCCATGGTAATCGCAGGTGCGGGCACAAGGGTCCTGGAGGAAAATCGCATGAGCGGTCTCTTAGGCGCGTATGCGGAGCCGCAGGTGCGATGCCTGGGTCGCAGGTGCGAGAGTTGGCGGTTTAACGAAATTTTGCAGGTGCGGGTCTCCTGAGCGCAGGTGCGGGCCTCCTGAGCGTAGGTGCGGACCGCAGGTGCGAGGGAAAGGGCCGCAGGTGCGAAAATCCTAGGTAGAAAGTTTAAGTTCTAAAAACGAGGGTTTTAATCCATATTTCAAAAGACCATTAGAGAGCTCGGGAGAAGGAGGTTTTTGGAGAGATTTTCAGTGGGATTCTTGTGATAAGTGTCCTTCAATCACTTTTAGTCTAATTTCATGAATTAGTATTGATTTTTACCATGTAAATTGAGGAATCAAAGTGGAAATTGGGGGGAAATGGGAAGAAAAGTTGGGAAATTCTCTTGATGATTTGAACGGGTATTTGAGGTCGGATTTTGGTAAATTTGATATTAGTAGACTCGGGGAAGGATAAGGATTCTAGTTTTGTAAATTTTATCGAATTCCTATACGTGGGCCCGGGGGTCGGGTTTGACCAATTTCGGGATTTTTGAGCATTTTTTATAAATTTCGGTTGGGTTTCATTCTGTGGCATATTATAATGGTATAAATCTGATTGTTGGTAGATTCGGATCACTCGAAGGCCGAATTTAGAGGCAAGGGCACTGCGGGGTAGTATTTTAGTTGGTGTTGAGGTAAGTAACGTTTCCAAACTTGGAACTGAGGGTTCGAAGCCCCAAATTTTCTGGTATTTGATGTTAATTAAGGTGACGCACTTTCCAAATAAAGGGCATGCGGGCGTACACCGAATGTTTGTGGCCAGGCTCATCCCATGGCACCGCCTACCGGTCATTTCAGGTTGATACCTGTACTGTGAAGGATGTAATTACTTTGAACATATTAGAAATCATGATAAGTATAAATGCTAAGGCTTCACGCCCAATGTGTTCAGACCGGAATGGTCAATTGTTGTTGTCTTTATCTGTGACTATTTGCTTTCACGTACTCAGTCCTATTATAGTATATGTTTCATGCCTCAGTCTCAGTAAATGTTAGTTTATTTCTATGTTGTCATTATTTGGGTTGATTCTTATATCTAAGAGCCTTGTGAGCGAGACTGGAAGGTATTGACTTAGTGAGGCTTAGAGCCTGATATTGAGACAGCTATGAGATCGGACTGCACACTGCAGCGATCCTTGAATCATGCATTCGTTGGCTTGACATAGCGCTTGGGCTTATAGGAGCCCCTCTGGAGTCTTTACACCCGTAGTGAGCGCACAAATATTGAGGGATGGATCTTCCCTGGACATGGATCTTGTCCGAAGTTATTGATATATTTAGGGATGGATCGTCCCTGGACATGGATCTTGTCCGAGTGATATATTCCGGAGATGGATCTTCTCTGTGGGGTTGGATTGGCCTTTTCCTCAGTATTAGGTGATTGCGTCCCCTTGTGTTCTTCTATAATCCGGGATGGATTTTCCCTGGGCCTGAAGGACAATTCTAGTACTGAGTGGACTTCCTTGTGAGAAATTAGAATATTGCGTACATTCTATTTCTGCTTACTGATGATCATATACTGGCATGTAGGTTGTACAGACATAATTGATACATTTCATTATTTTATCAGTTACATTATTGTCATGCTCAAGTCTATACACTGTTATTCAAATTACCGAAGGTTTAGTCCGTCACTACCTCTCAGCCCGTAGTTTGGGTTCGTTACTTCTGAGTTGGTGTACTCACGTTATACCTTGCACCTTGTGTGCAGATCCAGGTACATTGGGACTCGGCTCTGGTCATTGAGTAGCTGACAGTTTCATCAGAGTTGTCGTGGTAGCAGCTGGCGACCGTGATCTCGTCATCTCTTTCCTATTCTCCCTGTCGTTATTTACTTTTCAGACTATGTTGGTCATTCCTCTTTTAATTATGTTATGTATTAGCAGCTCATGACTGTGTGACACTGGATCCCAGATTTGGAGGATTTAAGTTTTGGTTTCATAGATTGTTTCAAATTTCAGATTTACTACTGTTAATATCTTCATACTTGTTAAAATGATGTTTTCTCTAGTAATCCAATCTAGGTTAGTTATAAATAGGTGATTGTCCTGGTTCCACGACATGCGTCATCACGACTCCGAAATTAGATCGTGACAAAACAGAAAATTGAAAATACAAAAAAAAAAAAGTAAAAAAATTTTAGGGTGTTTGCGCACGGGGGTGGTGGGGGTAGGGGTGGGTGGTACAGGAAAAAAATGAAAAATACAAAAAAAAATACTAAATAAAATTGGGACAACTAAGTAAATTTCTAGATAAGTTGAGTTGAGATCCCTTTATTTTGGGTGAGTGTCATGGGTTGTATTTGGGCTGCTTAATTTGGGGCGATGTGCACAAATAGCCACCGAGAGAAGCTGTCTTTATTTTAAAGCCACTGTTTAAAATGTCTTTAGTCTTTAGCCACTGCTTTAATAAATTTTAACTTTCCGAACGAAAATACCCTTCTGCTCATGTCCTTAACTTTTGAACATAACTTCAGGACTACATGTCCTTAACTTTTGAACTTGTAACTCTAAGTTCAGGACTTCAGGACTACATGTCCTTAAATTTTGAACTTGGAACTCTAAGTTCAGGACTTCAGGACTACATGTCCTTAATTTTTGAACTTAACTTCAGGACTACATGTCCTTAACTTTTGAACTTCGAACTCAAACTCCAGGACCAAGTGTCCTTAACTTTTGTACTTATAAGTCAAAGTTGAGGAACAAGTGTCCTTAACTTTTGAACTTGGAACTCAAACTTCAGGACCAAGTGTCCTTAACTTTTGTACTTATAAGTCAAAGTTGAGGAACAAGTGTCCTTAACTTTTGAACTTGGAACTCAAACTTCAGGACCAAGTGTCCTTAACTTTTGAACTTGTAAGTTTAAGTTAAGGACCTATTGTCTTTAACTTTTGAACTTGTAATTGTAAGTTAAGGACTGGTTGTCCTTAACTTTTGAACTTGTAACTGTAAGTTAAAGACTGGTTGTCCTTAACTTTTGAACTTGTAAATGTAAGTTAAGGACTGCATGTCCTTAACTTTTGAACTAAACTTCAGGATTTCAGGAATACATGTCCTTAACTTTTGAACTTAACTTCAAGACTTCAGGATTACATTTCCTTAACACAATTATCTTTGTCCTCAATTTTGTCTTTTTACCTTATTTTTCCTAATTATCTATTGTTTAAGAAAATCTAAAAGTCACTTCTTTTAGAAAACCAAAAGTCACGTCCTCCCCCATCTGTGATTATTATGAGTGAATGGTTTACTATGCAATTCAACTCCTAAGAGCAGACACAAAAGAAATTTAGAGGCTTATAAAATTTATATGATTAAGCAATTCGTTTCTTCTGTTCAAAATTGAATTTCACATATGAAAATAATGGAAACACTCATACAAACGCCAGAACCCCATTGCAAAAGGAGAAGTAGAGCTGTAAGGAATGAATCTGAAAATGGCGTTTTTCCGTTTGGGAAGAAAAGGGTTACACAATCTTTTCATATTAATTTTAATAGACTAGTGGCTACTTTTGCTCAGCATTATGGATAAAAAGCAAATACCACTTTAAAAAGTGGCTACCCCACATAACTTTTACCTTAATGTGTCAGAATGGGCTATAAAAAATAATGGGTTAACTTGGGCTCAGTCCAAATTGACCCATGAGTTAAAATATTTTTAGCCCAACCCATTAATCCTGGGTGGATTGGAGGGGTTGGATGAGTTTGAGCTTAAATTGCCGCCCCTAGCGCAATAGATTGAACATTTGAGGCGCGCTTAAGCTCAGAGAAGTTCAAGGCAGGCGCTTCGCCTTATTTAGATTGCGCTTCAAAGCAGGCAAGGCACTAAGATGTTGGCCTCATCGCTGAAAGGTTCTTTGAGGACACTGTCCCCTCCTCTCCTTTCTTGGTATGTATAGCATGCCTTTAAACAACATGTTCATAAATAAGTGCTTTCTAAGGAGCTTTGACAGTTCTCGACATGTTTAGCAGTGTACGAAATGAACTGCTGAATTTTGGAGTTCCCTGAAATTGGTTAAATGCTGTTTGAACTTCTTGTTTAATTATTCAAAGTAGTTTCTCAAGTTTAAAAAGTTATTACATAAAGTGCACAGATAACCATTGTCATGTATGCTATTTAGGGATTAACCATACTTATTTTGTCCTGAAAAATTAAACTAAAAATCTTAACTTCAGGACAACTTAGGACATTTTTTACCTGAAAAATTGAACTGAAAAACTAACATTCAGAACGCACGGACTGATTCTTGAATAACAGAGTGACTACCTAGTGTCATTTCTACCATAAATGGATATAAAAAAAATAAGAAGAATTAATCCAAATAACCACCCACCTTATCTCAACTAAAAATAACCGAAAAAGTATAATATATGTATAATTCATGTATAACATATGTATTAATATGTCTAATCAATGTATTATCTATGTATACCAACTTAAAAAAGTATACAATAAATTTGGTCGGCCATTTGTGTAACAATCCCCATAAAATATCTAGCTTGGGCTTTTAGAACCCAATTCTAGTTTTTTAGAAACAAGTATTATTATTTGAACATATATTGGATTGAGAAAAAAATTCGTTGAACGTTTCTGAACACAAAAAACAACATAAAACCATATACTTAAAAACAATATTATCATTTTTGCCTCTTTTGCTTTGCCCTTTGTTGAATTGCTTCTACATCCATCCAAAAGTTAATAATTCTTGATGCAGAGGTAAGAGTTGCTGTATGGCCAAGTAAGAGGTCACAGGTCAAAGTTATGGAAGTAGTTCTTTCTAGACATGTACATACTAGCCTTTAATTTTCCATACTTATATGCATGGGATTTTAATGCACCAAACTAATAAATATAAGTGTCGCACTCACCTCACCATACCTCTGAAGCAAATTCCGGCCAAACTAAAGAACGTATGGCCAAAAACAACAAAAAAGAAGGGAAAATGACATTGTATAGGCGTTCTCAAAATTAGCATGTTTGCCCGTTTCCCTTTGTGTATGCCCTACTCTAATCCCTCTTCAACCCCTATTACCTTTTAACTGGAGGAACGAAGATGGGAGTTGACACTTATTTCTTTTTCTTGGACTTGTTACTTAGGAAGCACATATATTTTCAATGAAAACCCATGCTTTGGCTTATGAGAATCAACCATCACATTTGATCTAGCCACCAGACTCAACAACAACAACAATAACAACCACCCAGTAGAATTCCACCGGTGGGGTTCGGAGAGGATAGAATGTACGCAAACCTTACCCTTACCACGAAGGGATAGAGAGGTTGTTTCTGGGAGACCCTCAGCTCAGAAACAATAGATCCGTAACCACAACAGAAACTAGCCACCAGACTCAGTTTTGGGACAAAAGTAGAGCATAACTGGAAGACTGTGTACCAAATGCAACTTACAGAAAAGTAGAGCATAACCAAAAGGCATACATCGGTGAATCACATACTAGAAAACTTTGTTCAAAGGAACCAAAGGCATACATCGGTGAATCACATACTAGAACATACTAGAAAACTTTGTTCAAAGGTGTGTAACACATCTGAATATAATTCTACAAACTGTACCAAAATTCCTTGCGTAACCAACGTTTGATCCATGTCATTGCCAACATTACAAACTCATGCCAAGATGCAGATCAATGAACAACGGGCTTTAAAGGATGAGCTCTTAGTTTCGACATATCCAAGTTTGCATCCAGCTCTTCATCTAATTCCCCAACAACGCTTCTGCAACAATGAAGGAAAACAACTTGTTAGGGAAAACATATTCGGAAAACAGATTCCTTTTTTTGGCAGATCTATAAGAAACCTATGCACATCTTTTTAATAAATGACAGGGAAGCCAATGGTACACATACATGTTGTCCCCTCGTATGATATAAAGACCTAACACAAGCTGTTGTACACCTTCCTGCATAATAAAAGCTAGCATTAATACCACTCAATTTATCAAGGATTAATGAATATACCACTGTATGAATGAGAAAGAAGGGAAAAGGATTCTTAACAGTATAAACTGCAAGAAAAGGAAAAAAAAATATGATTTTCTGACAACAAATACATTCCAGTCTGTTCATCTATGTTTCAACTCTATTGGCTACAAGGCTGACATCCAACTTACATATCAAAAAAGAAAAAAAGAAAAAAAAGGAGAAACATCCAATAACAGCAGGAACTCTTTAATATCATCATAACTTTTTTTTACTCACTCTAGATCGTATATAACGTAGTTGTTTATTTAGATTCCCCTATTCTATTCCTAAGTAATTCTCCAGAGCCATACATTTATAAATTGCTTTGGCTAAGCTAGAAGAGACTATTCAAATGATGGCCCCCTCCATACTGAACCCAATTTTAAGCAAAACATACTACTCAAAATTGCACCTAACAAATAAATGAATTGGTCCAGGTAAAACTAAAAAGACAGGATGGTCCAGTCCCACTGTTTTGTCAACAATCGTGTCTAGAAAGCATGTCGGGTTGTAATTTGTAGCCACATCCCCGTGAAATAAAATCCAACGTAGATGCAGAATAGTGCTGGGAACTCTAGCTTATAATCTTCACAGCTAAAGGTACTACCCGTAGCAACAATGTGGGAATTGACGTATAATATGATTAAACAAATTCTAGTGGAGATCGTGTACCAACTGCGAGTAGTAATTAGCAGAATATATAGATGTTTAGACATTATGGCAATCTAAAAGGGTTTAAGAAAGACCTTTGTTGAGTACACCCTTTCATGAGATTCATCGAGAATCAAATTCGTAGCCTGGTCAAATCCTCTCAAAACTCCCTGGACAAAGAACCAATTGGTCAGTAAAAGAACAAGAGTCTCCAGTCAAAAGATTTACAATAACAGGGAAATGCATATAACTCACCACTATATTTCGCCCGTCGTTTGTAATAACTGAAATGGTTTCTGGAACACCAAAAGAAAGAAAACAAAGAGTGCTATTCTGTTAAAATTGTGCTAATTTCTGAACAAAAATATGTATTAATTTCATAAAGAAAAAAAATAGAATTAATAAAAGAAAACATACGATCGACAAGAGACTCAAGCCCAGGTCCACTAGCCATGTTGCCAAGTCAGAAGCAATTCACTTGTCAGATCTTAAAGTAGACTGATGCTTAAACCTACAAAAGTCACCAAAGCAATTTAGATAACATTTTAAAGAAGGAAAGAGATATACAAATAAAAAACGCTAATGATAAGAAGGTGACCATCAAAGTGCTGTGTACCAAAATAATTAGCAGTCTAAGAAACTTAGGGCTAGGAATTTAGTTAGTCAGCTAGGATGATATGACTCACTGAACAAATCAATCAAAGAAGCAAAGACCATTTAAGTTCACATTTTTTGTATCATAGAATATTAGCCTTCATTCTCATGACAAAATGCACCAAAAATAAACCGTAGTTCCCAAATTCTTTTGTATCATCAGATATCTAATCTCTTTTGCTTCTTCTCTTTTGCTAATTATTCATTCTCTTTAGATAGGTTTTCTTCTCCACCTTCAATAAAATAAAAATAAAAGATGAAAGCTAAACTGCACTCTGTAAAACCCATATCTAAATCACGCTGGGATAGAAATCAAGAATGCATGTCACAACTGCTATTGTTTTGTGATTACAACTGTCATTACAAGATCCAAAAGAGCGGTGGACATGATGTAAAACATTTTGAAACCAAACACCAATCCTAATACAAACACAATTGTTTTCCAAAAGTACTACTTTAAATTTGCACTTCAAAGAACTAAAACTATGGTTCAACGTGGAAAACCTAAACCTCATTTTTCAAAACATAATCAGAAATAGGTATCACATTTCATCCCAGGAATTCACATAGTTTAATTAACTATGTTTCGGCAAGCTATAGTGCCAAACTGATCAAGATTGGTTATTTGAAAGATGGATCAGTAACCACCCCAAAACCTACTTTAAAACAAAAATAAAGATGATCAGTTCTAAGTTTCAACCATGCCTATTAGTGTCTTCATTTACATTCAGCGCGACGAAATATTCCGCCCTAATCAAAGAAACATAGGTTTTCCTGTGAACCAAGAGACTGAAAGCTAAGTCTTAAGATCCTGCTTTTATGCCAAAACGAGAAATAGGAGTTGTTTTCAAGTTCTAGCAGACAATAAAACTTTCTTCACACTACGACAACCAAAAGCTCTACCTTTCCATCCATGTTAGAGACAGAGAACTCCCACCACACCAAAAAAAACTTCTATAATTAGTGTCACGCCTCCTTTTTCCCGAGGGGATAGGGGAGTTTTTCCAATTAAAGTGACATTATTCGAAATGGGATTATTTATTCAATTTCAGAGTTACCACTTGGGATAATTTTATGGTGTCCCAAGTCACCGGTTTATTTTAAATCCCAAATCGAGAAAATTTGACTATGTTCTAAAGTATGTGATCGCAGAAGACCGGATAAGGAATTCTGTTGACCCGGGGAAGGTGTTAGGCATTACCGGATTCCGTGGTTTTAACACGGTCGCTTTTAATCATACATGGCTTAATTAATTGAATTATAACGTGTTTAATAACATACGTGCATTTTACCTTTTACCACTTTTAATTGCTTGATTATTCGTAATTATGGAATTATCTTGAAACAATCACGCGTACGTGTATTCGTTTTATTTGGTGAGTTAAGAATCATGTCATGCATACGTGTACATAATTAATAACACTTTGTTATTATCAAGATTGTTTGGTCAAAGTCGCGAGAACGCGTACTTTGATTTATTTGTGGAAGATAATAATTATGTCACGCGAACGTGTACACAATCACGATAGTAGATTAAATGCGAGCCTAAAAGCATTTCTACAAATATTCACTTTAGAAATCGTAATCGTGTCACGTGAACATGTACGTAATCACGATAATTTGATTAAATGCGCGCCTAAAAGCATTTCTAAGGATATTCATTTTAGAAATCGTAATTACTTCCCGCGAATGTATATAATCACGATAATTTGATTAAATGCGCGCCTAAAAGCATTTGTACGAATGTTTGTGATTTATTTCCTATAGTTGAAGACTACAAGTAAAAGTTAAGATTATGGACTAAATGTGATGACCAAATCACTAGAGATGTTCAAATTAAATCACAATGAATTGTTCCAATCTTTAGGATAAATCAAAATTTTCAAACACATCACAAATTACAGCTCTTTAATTGCAAAATCAAGATTCAAGTTCACTTCCTTCCAATTTCAATAAGCAGCTAAATGACTCAAACTCTCTGTCTGCTCCCTAAGCCTACGATAATGCTCCTTACGGACCTTAAATCCAGTGGCATGTTCCGGCCTCAATTAATTCATAGAGGAGAAATCATGAGATTAACTAAATCATATTCAACTTGATCACACAACTACGAGAGAGTAAAGTGGATATCATTTCTGAATTAACCCTACAAAATCAATAATTTTCCTTTTCTTATGATCATATCCTGTTGCAATAATCACCACAAGATAACCAATTTATAGTAGGTAACTGATTCTAGCTTCACAAACATCTCAACCCAACATGAACCTTTTTTTTTAAAAAACAAAAAAAATCAAAAACACACTGATTTTCCATGTACCACTACAGATCTAAGGATTAAATAGCTAAGCAAACTATCAATTTAAACATTATGGACCTCGTTTGAAAGACAAATTAAGTCATTTCACCACATTTCAAGTAAAATAAATGACACATGTTCATGCTGAAGCAAGTTGAAACAGAAAATTCCAATCAACATAAAATAAGCATTGGAATCAAACATGACTTCATATTAAGCCAAATCTGAAATACAAGTTTAGGGAAGACATACCTAATGGTGCAAGGATTAATTCTAGAAGCAAAAGAAAGCCAAATAAAGGCAAAGAACCAGTTGGTTGAAGCTCAACTTACCGTTTCCAGTTCAAGACAAGCAACAATCAGCAGCAAAACAGCTTCAATTTGAGCTTCGACAGCTTTTGTAGATCCGAAAAACAAAAAGAGTTTAAAAGAATTTCAGCAACCTATTACTTTCCAATTTTCCTTCGAATTTCAGATCTTCTTTTATTTGATTTCAGATCTTCATTTGGATGTTTCTGAGTCCGTTTTCTTTAGAAAGGAGGAAAATCGAAAGATGGCTAGGGTTTTTGTTTTTTTTTTTTTTTTTTGGAAAAAGGATGGAGATTGTATATGAGTGTTGAGGGTTTTAGGCATATGGGCTTGGGCTGGGGCAGATTATTCGAAATGTTTGGGCCTCGTGGCTTGGCCCAACAGCTTTTTTTGCTTTAAGTCCATATATATGACCACTTAAATATTTAAGGTGATTTTTTCCTTCATATACCATATATGAAACTTTATTACCAAATATGTACATAACTTTTAATTTACCTGCCTTGTTCACACTTTTTCTACAATTAGTATACCATTCATTAAATACTACTTATTATGAGTTGATTCCTTCATAATTAGGCGCGCTACAAATTAGGAACAGAATACTCTAATAGATTTAGCGACCTTCAGTTCAAATTTGAAACGAAAATCCTTTATTTTCAATTTAAAATCAAATTACAGAGACTCGTTTTTGCAAAAACTCTGTTCTTCGTTATTTTTTCTTAAGTGACAAATCATAAAAAAGACAAAATCTACAACAAGTTCAAATCAAATTATAGAAATCTGTTCTGCAAAACCTACAATTCTGCTTCAAATAGTACAAGTTACCTAACAATATAACTACAAATTTAAAGGCAGAACATCACAACTACAAATAATCTTCAAAATTAAGACAATTATTCTACACTTGTCTAAAACACATATAAAACAAATTTTACCATCCTAAACCAAACTAAAAAATTAGAAACGAAATTAATAAATGTTTACCTTCACCAATGATTGGTTCCGAACATTTTTAGGGTATTTTTTTGAACGTTTCTTCATTTTTTGATTTTTCGAACCATGAGACACCTTTGCTCTCTTTCCTGTTCGAAGATTAGGCACCTCTTCTACAAAGTCGTCGTATACCAAAATTTCTTTTCCTTTTCGTCTAACTTGTTAGCCTGCTGTAGAAGTTTCTCCGACATCTACATCATATTTTTGTTTGGTTCTCATCTCGGCTTTGATTTGTCGAGGAGGGAACTATGAGTAGTCTCTGCAATTGCATGTGGAGATTTGCCCTGCTTTTTGGGTGATTTTGGTGATAACACACCCAAATCAAATGAGGGTATATCAGCTACTTCAGATTTGTTAGGACTTTGTTTCGAAGCTTTGTTGTCCTTCATTGATGAACTTCAACTGGAGTAAAATGGGGAACCAAGTTTGTTGAAGGGTGTCTTCAATTTTCTGTGAATTTAGAGGGAGAATTTGGTTTCAGAAGAGGGGAAATAGTAATAAGAACGTGGGTATGGGTAAAACGTGGGTAGGGGTGAGGGGTAAGGAGAGAGAAACGTGGAAATGGTGAGATATTGGGATATACGGACTCCTTTAATCAAGGAGTAAAAACGTACAATTAATTATACATTTAATTGATTATGGTATATAATTAGTAATTTAGTATACTAAGTGTAATTAAGTCAAACCTTAAACATTTAGGGTAATAAGGTTTCCTATTTGGCATAGGAATGTAAAAATTCCTTAAATTAATTCAAATATAATCTTGTCAAATTACCTTAATTAATTATTCTACCTACTAATTAACTAAATATTTGACACATTAAAGAAACTAAATGATGCACCTTGTATATTATTTTTTGTGACTTTTCATTTGATAATACACTTAATTAACGTAATTAAATTCTAAATGCAATTAAGATCTAAAATGCTATGACATGAAGAATCAAATATTTTTTTATGATTTTCTATGGTTTTAAAACACCTCTATGCACAAACAACTCTAAACTCTTTNCTCTTAGATATTTTAGCTTTACAAACACATTGGTTTGTTCTAATTTATCTGTAGTAACTTGTTTTTATGTCGAAAATATTTTTCATTCTTTAATATTTGAAATGAACAATATCAATCGCTGCTAATCATGATCTATTAAATTCATTATTGTTTAGAACTTCAGCTCTAAGAATGCTGAAGTTCAGCAAATATAAACAAAAATTTCAGCTCCTAGAATGTTGAAGTTCAACAAATACAAAACAAAGCTTCAACTATTAGAATGCTGAAGTACAACAATTACAAACAAATATTTCAGCCAAAACATGATGAAGTTCAGTAAATGCAGAACAAAGCTTCAGTTAAAACATGTTGATGTTCAGCAAATATATAACAAAACTTCGGCTACTAGAATGTTGAAGTTCAGCAATTATAAACAAAAATTTCAGCCAAAACATTTTGTAGTTTTATCTGTTACCTTTTAAAAAAACATGTTGTAGTTTATTGAATAGAAAATTACCATTTGCACTATGAACTGAAGTTTGCGTGATTGCCTTTGCAACTCAGGCCAAACTTCATGCAAAAATATATTAAGTTTTGCTACACTTCAGGCAAAACATTAAATTTTTGCTACTTCAGATTCGTATGTCTGAAGTTATGCGTAAAGTGGGTACACTTGTAATGTTTTTACAAAGCATGTATAAGTTAAAAGGTTGTCATAAAATATAGATGCAAATGTCCCTTCTTAATGGGTGCAAAATCCGATTGCACCCACTCCTCATTAGTAACACAAGTGAACGATGAATACGATCTTTAAGGTTTTTAGTACTTAATTCGTTACATTTTTTAAATTTTGGATTCAGATAATATTTTCGGAAAATACTGGGTCCGAATGAACTCATGATTCGTGAGAAGCTTGGGTGTGGGTTTGTCTGAACCCCGCTTTTGTTCAAACAGTACATTGCGTTAGAAAAACCATTAAATATGCACAAAATACTAAATTCAGAACTCATAATATGATTGTCGGTCTAAAATTAAAAACTTATAACATTAAAATCTTGGTTCCGCCTCGTGTTCAAATCCTGATACATGTGCTAGTGAACGGGAGGTACCCGGTGGAGTAATCAATATATACGAAAGTATATATATACACACAGAGAAACATAGAGTGCAAAGTCAAAGACAGTGACTGCACCCCCCGCACCCATTGCCATAAGGTGCATCTGAAATCAGTAGCCAGTCAATTGAATTCTTTAGAGAAATCACCATTTCTACTTAATCTTATAGTAGTATTATACAATCAAANGAAATAGTAATAAGAACGTGGGTATGGGTAAAACGTGGGTAGGGGTGAGGGGTAAGGAGAGAGAAACGTGGAAATGGTGAGATATTGGGATATACGGACTCCTTTAATCAAGGAGTAAAAACGTACAATTAATTATACATTTAATTGATTATGGTATATAATTAGTAATTTAGTATACTAAGTGTAATTAAGTCAAACCTTAAACATTTAGGGTAATAAGGTTTCCTATTTGGCATAGGAATGTAAAAATTCCTTAAATTAATTCAAATATAATCTTGTCAAATTACCTTAATTAATTATTCTACCTACTAATTAACTAAATATTTGACACATTAAAGAAACTAAATGATGCACCTTGTATATTATTTTTTGTGACTTTTCATTTGATAATACACTTAATTAACGTAATTAAATTCTAAATGCAATTAAGATCTAAAATGCTATGACATGAAGAATCAAATATTTTTTTATGATTTTCTATGGTTTTAAAACACCTCTATGCACAAACAACTCTAAACTCTTTTGGAATATTTTTTATGAGTTATTTGCATTAGGGCAAAATTTAGGTGCTCTCAACTGATCAAGGATTCTTAATGGTAAAAATTGCACGGGACGCCCTATTTGGTCGCCTCCATTTAACTTATACTTACTTTTTTTAAAAGTTTTAACTTGTACCCACTGTTTAAACAAATTTAGGCCTCTTTCTCCTCCTCCTTCTCCTCATTCGTTTTCTGAATGTTAAAACTTGAGATATTGTTATGCGTTCTGGCCCGATGATTCATGTATATATATATCCGCTTGTCCCATTATGTTCAGTTTGGTCGTATTCACAATAACTTAACCTCTTAGATATTTTAGCTTTACAAACACATTGGTTTGTTCTAATTTATCTGTAGTAACTTGTTTTTATGTCGAAAATATTTTTCATTCTTTAATATTTGAAATGAACAATATCAATCGCTGCTAATCATGATCTATTAAATTCATTATTGTTTAGAACTTCAGCTCTAAGAATGCTGAAGTTCAGCAAATATAAACAAAAATTTCAGCTCCTAGAATGTTGAAGTTCAACAAATACAAAACAAAGCTTCAACTATTAGAATGCTGAAGTACAACAATTACAAACAAATATTTCAGCCAAAACATGATGAAGTTCAGTAAATGCAGAACAAAGCTTCAGTTAAAACATGTTGATGTTCAGCAAATATATAACAAAACTTCGGCTACTAGAATGTTGAAGTTCAGCAATTATAAACAAAAATTTCAGCCAAAACATTTTGTAGTTTTATCTGTTACCTTTTAAAAAAACATGTTGTAGTTTATTGAATAGAAAATTACCATTTGCACTATGAACTGAAGTTTGCGTGATTGCCTTTGCAACTCAGGCCAAACTTCATGCAAAAATATATTAAGTTTTGCTA
Source organism: Nicotiana undulata (assembly GCA_005239495.1). Lineage (NCBI taxonomy): Eukaryota > Viridiplantae > Streptophyta > Magnoliopsida > Solanales > Solanaceae > Nicotiana > Nicotiana undulata. The sequence continues at coordinate 36,844 of ML284750.1, forward strand.
CACTTCAGGCAAAACATTAAATTTTTGCTACTTCAGATTCGTATGTCTGAAGTTATGCGTAAAGTGGGTACACTTGTAATGTTTTTACAAAGCATGTATAAGTTAAAAGGTTGTCATAAAATATAGATGCAAATGTCCCTTCTTAATGGGTGCAAAATCCGATTGCACCCACTCCTCATTAGTAACACAAGTGAACGATGAATACGATCTTTAAGGTTTTTAGTACTTAATTCGTTACATTTTTTAAATTTTGGATTCAGATAATATTTTCGGAAAATACTGGGTCCGAATGAACTCATGATTCGTGAGAAGCTTGGGTGTGGGTTTGTCTGAACCCCGCTTTTGTTCAAACAGTACATTGCGTTAGAAAAACCATTAAATATGCACAAAATACTAAATTCAGAACTCATAATATGATTGTCGGTCTAAAATTAAAAACTTATAACATTAAAATCTTGGTTCCGCCTCGTGTTCAAATCCTGATACATGTGCTAGTGAACGGGAGGTACCCGGTGGAGTAATCAATATATACGAAAGTATATATATACACACAGAGAAACATAGAGTGCAAAGTCAAAGACAGTGACTGCACCCCCCGCACCCATTGCCATAAGGTGCATCTGAAATCAGTAGCCAGTCAATTGAATTCTTTAGAGAAATCACCATTTCTACTTAATCTTATAGTAGTATTATACAATCAAAACATTGAGCTATAATAGAAACAAATAATAAGAACATTTATTAACTAGTAAAAGAAAATCACAATGAGCAAAAAATTTGGAAGCAAACCCAATATTATGACCCAATTATTCGCTAAGTTAGCGTTTGGCCGTATATTTTTAAATTTATTTTGATAATTTTGATTCGGGTGAAGTTTGGTTTGAAGATTAAAATGTGTTGGGACATACGTTTTCAGAACATATTTCTCAACTTTATTGTGGAAAAACATGTATAAAATTCCCAAATTTTGAGATTTTAGCCCAAAATCAGCAATTGAGATGATTTCGGGATTTGAAGTTTGGAATTTGGTATTTTGCCAAAATGTGGGCAAAATTTATGGTCAAACATGAGTTTGCTAAATAAATCTTAAATTTATTTTGATAAAACTAATGGTCAAATGGGTCCTAAAATTAGAGTTTTACCATTAAATAATAGCAAAAAGGATAAAGTTTTTCGTTGAATTAGAAATATATAAAAAGAAAATATATCAAAGAAAAATAGAAAATATACAATTCGATTCACGGACAATATTGAATATGGGCCTGGGCTAAAGTCTTTCAGTTTAACTTGGGCCTAGTGCATCATAGCCACTTTTGGGGCTGCTATTTAAACCTAAGCCATTATTTAATAAGTATTTAAAATTAAACCACTTTCGATAAGTACAAACATATGGACAATATATTTAAGAAAAAAGCACTACTTAAAGAAGGGGAGAGCTACTACTTTGGTTACTGAAAATTAGGTAGAGAAATTAAGAAGAAATTGAGAAATTTCGAGTAATGAGTGAAATTGATTATGTGAGAGAATTGTTAAAAGAAAATATTTATCCACCTATATTATCCATTAGAAAATTGGTTGGATAATGAACATTAAAAAAAAACGATTCGAATACGGATAAGAACCATGTTATCCAGTTAGAAAATAAATAATCAATGGATAACTAATGGGTTGAACTTTATATTTTGAAAGCCTCAAATTAGGGTTGTTGGGGTTTTAAGTTATTAATGCTTTATTAATGCTTAAAATATGGTGAATGGGAGATAGAGAGAAAAATGAAATATTTGAGTAATATTTGAGTTTCCCTCCTAGATGGTTCCACATGGGAAGAGGAAAGGGTTTTTGATGGGTATATAAGCAATTGCTCTTCTTCTAGCTCATAAAGAGTTGAGAAGAAGGCAAGCCTCGCGTCGCCGTCGTCGTCGCTCGCTCGGCCTCGGTTTCGGATTTGGTCAAATCGATCGATTGATTAATTTTTGGACCAAATTTATTTGTTAATAGTAAATTATTAACAGAAATGCTATTAAATATTTGATTTAATAACAAAATATTAATATTAAAATAAATATTAGTTTTCTGTTTTTGTAACAGAAAATTAAGTACCCTTCAATTTTCCCTCTTTATTGTCGAGTAAATAACCAATTATGTCATGTCATTTACTCTATGGCCGTTTTGCAAAAATAGTCATTCTGAAGAGTTGCACCTCTTCAGATTTCAGCCCAACTTTGGCTATAAATACAAGTTCATTCTCTCATATTTATATACTAATTTATGAGTTCTCCTCCTTCTTTTTGCATACTTTTAACTTCAAAGAAAGCAACAGTAAGTGTGATTTGCTACGAAACTTTGAGTTCGCTGAAACACTGGGGTTTGAAGTACCACTACACCAGTGTGTAATTCATTATATCTTGGGAGGAAATAATCCATAACTTTGGGTACTATGAGGGGATTAAATTCTTTAAGGAAACACTGTGAATTCAGTGGGCTCGAATTGGTTTTGTTATTTCATTTACATTTCTGTTTATGTTATTTAATTTTCTCCATAATTGTTTTACAAATACAGATTACTAACAGGGTCTACTCAAGGTTGGGAGACTATGAATTCTCCTAAGAGTGACTATATTCAGTGGGCTCGAATTGGTTTTGTTATTTCATTTACATTTCTGTTTATGTTATTTAATTTTCTCCATAAATTATTTTACAAATACAGATTACTAACAGGGTCTACTCAAGGTTGGGAGACTAGGAATTCTCCTAAGAGTGACTATATTCATGAAGCTATGGATAATATGGTTATCCATATTATCCGCCAGATAAAGCGTTTCTTATCCGTACTAACTATGGGTCGGGCCGAATAATTTATCCATTTTTTTTTAAATATCCATTTTTTAACCAGCTCATATCCGACATGACATGCCCGTTTGTCACTCCTACTTAATTAGCACACTCCTCGATTAATCCACCAATGCTACATCTCATTAGGTGGGGAATGAAGGAGGATTTAGGATTTGAACATTATGTGTTTGATTTTCGAAATTCTATCATAAATCATTTGATTTAGATGGTTTAAAATTTATTAGTTTATACTTATTTAGGGAATATTTTAATATGGATATAATTTTGAGTCAAAAGTTATTTGTAACTTATGCACTACACGGTGGAGAAAGGAAAAATGAATTTGATTATGTGACGGAAATTGAATTCTTTTTGTCGTTTAGGTGATTTTTCTTTGCATTATACCTCGATCTTGTTTATTTTTCTGTGAATATTTGTGACTCGAGCTTAATAATGTGTATTTATATGTGTAGTAGTCAATTGAAAGTGATCCGGAGACTTTACATGCAAATTGAAGTAAAAACGGAAGAATCGGAGTTTGGTGCTCAGGTTCCGGACAACGAAGCAAGGTTCACTTTGCCAGACCGATATTGGAGCAAAAGAAATCATAAAATCCCCGGACAATGAAGCGAGGTTCACTTCGTCAATCCGGGACCGGAGCAACTTCTCCAACCCGGGAATTAGGAGAAGCCCAATTCACCCCATACAAACCAAGTAAGAAGAGTTTGAGAAGTTTCGACTTCCGAGTAATGATTGAATTTGAGCTTTTTTATCGACATTGAGTTAGTTTGTAATCACTACATGAGATGAACCTTAATTTGGTAAATTGAAGTTAGGTTTACGTGTAATAGGTATTCGAGTTATTGTGCTTGATTGTATACTTAGGTGTTATTTTTTGTTGGCAATTGTTTTCTTTACCATCTGTGTATATGTTGTGTGACCAACTTATGCGTACCTCAATTAATTCCACAAATATAAGATATTTGAACACTTACTATTTCACAATAAGCCAAAAAGGAAAGTGTAGACAATAAATTGCGTCAAGAAAATAAAATCAAGACCGAAAAATATTGCGACAATCGT
>MDKH01105333.1:0-20625 GCA_005239495.1 Nicotiana undulata
TATGGATGGCTAATGTTCTTTCATCTTTTGATTTGAAAGACTTTGATATGCAAAGTCTTGGAATAGAAAGGAATTGTATTTGAAACTACAAAATTTGATGGGATTAAGCTTCTGTTCTTGTAGTATTTGCACTAGGAAATGATATATGATTCTTGTTAAAGACATTCTGATTTTTTTCCAAATGAAAAATGGAGACAAGACTTGTATAAGTCTTTCTTATTAAATTCCTATTAATCCTTAGTTAGCCACCTAATCGTGAAATGACTAAGAGTCATTTTATAGGCTTGTGGCCTCTTGCCACGTGGGGAGTGAGGTGAGATTATAAATATTTACCCACGTATTAGGTAATTAGGTAATGTCTCGCTACCCGGTAATTAATTAATTACCCGCATAATTTAAAACTTATCTCGAGTTACTCAAAATTCTACTTATTTTTAATATACTTTATATATACTTCATATATTATACTAACGTGGTCATATGGTATCTTGTATGGTAATAGACCATAATTATCGGGTATTGATTTTAGACATGAAATATTTACGGGTCTTTACATCCCCCCTCCACTTAGAATCATAACTTAAGAACTTCAAGTTCTTGATTCCTATAACAATGCAGCGGACCGACCTATACTACTCGGAATGACACCAAATTTTGCAGGCAAGTCATAAATCATAAGAAGCAGCTATGGGAAGTCTCGAGGTAGGGGAACAGGGTCCTAATACGCAGAACGACCGGTCGGGTCGTTACAGTTTTAACGAGGCACATTATCTTTAATCAACATCCAAGGGGGAGTGTTATGAAACTATTATTTATGGATGTCCATTTATTACTCCGCTATAGATAATCTTCCTGAAGAAGATTATCCATTTAGTACTCTGTTGAAGTTTATCTACAAGCAGCTGATGCAGGCAGGTTGCAAGAAACTCAATGAAATGATTTACAACATCTTCTTATTAAACAGGCAGGTTGCAAGCAGCTCACGCAGACAGCTTACAAGCAGTTGAAGAAAAGCCTCGCAGCTGCTTCCTTTCTTCTATAAATAGAAGAGTTTTCAGTTCATTATGTACATCAGTTTGAAAGTTGAATAATAAATCAATTTCTCTCTCTATACTTGTCTTTAGTTTATTTACTTTATAGTCTTTATTTTATAACACACACACACACACACACACACACACATATATATATATATATATAGACGTTCAATGTAACTATATATAAAGCGCAATAATGTAATTAACTACTATCAATATCTACTTATTATTTATATTTCATAATTAAATTGCTAATTATATCTCAAATATAACTATTGGTGTCAAAATTAACATCACAACTTTATGGTCATCAATATACGTATGACCTTAGGGTATATATTTGTTACTATATATATAGAAGTTCAATGTAATTATATGTCACGACCCGAATTTCCACTGTCGGGACTGTGATGGCGCCTAATGCTGCACTTTCTAGGCAACCCAACAATAGAAATTTACAACATGATAATCTTAAAATTTGCGGAGAATTACTACGATTTAACCAAATTTGCATTTTACTAAACTTTATGGTCAAATGTGCATTTTTTGTTAGATTCTCGCCGTGTGTGTGTGTGTGTGTGTGTGTGTGTGTACACACACACACACACACACACATTCACACACACGACGTTTAATACCCTCACTCTTACAAAAACCCTAAAAACCAATCATGGACTCCCCATTTACCATATAGGTCTTGCTTGATGTATGAATCTTTCCGAAGCACTTCAAATGTTGGATTTTTCTCTTCATCATTATCATCAGAAGAGCAGTCGAATGGGGATCATTTTGTAGCGTTGGATTTTTCTCTTCATCGTTATTATCAAAAGACCAAATGATCCCCATCCGACTGCTCTTCTAATGATAACGATGAAGAGAAAAATCCAACATTTGAAGTGCTTCGAAAAGATTCATACATCAAGCAAGACTTATATGGTAAATGATAGTAAATGAGATCTTTTTAAAAAAAAATCTGTTTTCGAATTCAATCTGCTTTTTGATTCAAAAATTCAAAAGAGGCTTGTGTTTTTTGATTTGGTCTTGGAAAAGGGGCAGAAACAAAATAGGGTTGTGTTTCGATTTGGTTTTGGAAAAGAGACAGAAGGAAATAAGGTTGTGTTTTGATTTGGTTTTGGAAAAAACTAAGTTTCAAACAAAAAGATTGAGAACCTTTTTTAAGATAAACGAAATATATATATGTTCAGATTTGGTTTTGGAAAAACTAATTCTCAAACAAATGATTTTTTCTTCTGTTTGTAGCATATTCCAAAACGACTCTACGAGCATATTCTTGAAGCACATAGCATCGCGGTTCTTCAATACGGTGGCAAAGAGTAGTTTGTAGGAATGAACATTGGTGAACGAAGATGGATGGAAAAATGTTGTGATGAAGAATGATATCAAGTGGGGTTGTTTCATTAAATTTGAGTTGGTTGAAATTGCACAATTGTTTGTTGTCTTCAAAGTGCAAGTGAAAGGACACGGAACTCCTAAAGATCCGGTTGAAATTAATTAGTTTTTAGGTTGTGTTTGTGTTGTTTTTTCCCTTTGTTAGCTTTTATTTAATTTCATCCAGCTATTGAATGTGTAGTTTTCTTTTCTATAACTATGAATGATATCAAATTTCTATCTTCATCCAACTCTTGTCTGTTTTTCTTTTTGTTATAACTGTATTTTTTTGTATCATTTCAAATTACTAATAAGAAAGAGACAATACAATATTCTACTACCCTAACTACAAACCCTAACTATATGGTTGGAATGTGAATAGTCTTCAATTCGAAAAAGGGTTGGTATGTGAATAGTTTTGTAATAAATAGGATTTATACCAGCATGGGAATTCGTAAATTGTAGTTATCAATACAATTTTGGTAACCAAGATAATAAATATTGTTCAACTAACACCATTAATTTCGACAATTCAAACCAAACCAAATAGTGTGGCAAAAAATAGATTATTTTTTCACTGACAGGATTCTTTACCCTAACTAAATTGGATGATTCATTAGCATGCAATACATCATTTTTTATCAGGAGGGTGTTTGAAATATTTTTTTGGACTGGGTTGGCCCCATATATATGGTCACATACTCAAATCCTAAAGACCTAAAATACACTCACATACTCAAACCTGAAACTATGATGCCTCTCCCTCAACCAAACGGGCCCTATCTTACTCTTCTACTAGCAGTGATGGTATATCTTACTCTTCTACTAGCAATGATAATGAAGAAGAGATTCCTCCAATATTTGAAATGGTTATGATTGTTTCATGCATCGACTACAACGATCTGGTAAATTATTATGTCCTTTAAACTTTATTTCTTTGAATGTTACAATAACTACTTGCTATAAATTATTATATCCTTTAAACTTCATATTTTCTGAAACATAATAGTAATGTTTGTTTTAAGTATATTTCAAGAAAAATGTACAAGCATGTTCCTCCAACATTAGAACACACGTCTCTTCATTATCGGGGCAAAGAGTGGTATGTAATTATGAGCGTTGGTGATCAAAGAAGGTTCAAGGTAGGCTGGAGACTTTTTGTTTTGGTGAATTGTATCAGGCGAGGTTTCGTCGTCAAATTTACGTTGATTGATGTTTCACCACTGCGTGTTGCCTTCAATGTTGAAGTGAAGGGAGAAGGAATTTCTGATTTTAATCCGCTTTTTAGTTTCTACTAACTGTTTGTGTTGATGTATCCTTTTATTATCTTTTATTTTTCATGTATGTTGCTTTAGTTACAGTTGTTGTGATTTTTTTTTCTATTTAAGTATTATGTTATGAAATTCAATCTTCATACTATAATTTTGTTTAAAATTATTTATCATTCAAAAAATTCGAAATGGATTGATTAGTGATCATGTATTGGAAGAGTAAATGCATCATAGGGAAGTTAAATGGGTTAGTGTGTTATTAATGCATTATACGATTAAATGCTACATAGGGAAGTTAAAGAGTCCGGTTGGTTTTGTATTCAAATATGAACGGTTTTGAACTCTTGGAGTATTTGGTATCTGATGGGTTCGTTTGCTACTTAGGATTAAACTTTAGGATGAAAATCGACGGAATTAGAATTAAAACACTATTTAATTAGCATTCAAACGATATGGTAAAACACTAATATCATCTTTGAAATGGGTTGTCCCAATATATATAGTCTCATACTCTCATATACTCAAACACTAAAGACCTAAAAAATACTCTCCTACAAACTCTTACTATGGACGCCTCTCCCTCTACCAAACGAGCCCTAGCTAACTCTTCTACTAGTGATGATGAAGAAGAGAATCATCCAACATTTGAAGTGGTTATGACTGATTCATACATCAACTACGACGATCTGGTTATGCATCAGTATTGTATATATTTTTTTGAGTTTGAGCTTTATATTTTCCGAAAACTTAATAGTATTTTTTTTTTCCTTTTTTCAGTATATTCCAAGAACAATCTACAAGCTTCTTCCTCCAACAGTTCAAACCGCGCTTCTTCATTATTGTGGCAAAGAGTGGTTTGTATCTATGTGCGCTGGTGATCGAAGAAGGTTCAAAGAAGGCTGGAAACGTTTTTTTTTGGAAAATTACGTCAGGCGAGGTTTCGTCGTCAAATTTACGTTGGTTGATATTGCATCACTATATGTTGACTTCAATGTTCAAGTGAAGGGAGAAGAAACTTATGATCATAATCCGGTTGAAATTGATTATTTTTTAGGAAGTGTTTTGTGTTTTGCTATCCTTTTATTATCTTTTAATTCATGTTAATTTAGTTATTCTATTTGTTGTTTTAGATTTTCTGTTGAACTATTGATGTTTTCAGATTTCATTTCATATTGTTCTTCTTTGCTATATCATCTTTCATTTCTTCCGTTTGAAATCAATTTCAGACACTTTCAATTTTTTCTTTAAGAAAAATTAATTCTTCAAGATGAAGACTTAAATGAAGGAAACCTAATTCTACCTACACACTACTAAAACGGTTGAGAAGCATAAATGTTTCATTGAATATTTAAATGGTTGCATGTAAATACATGAGGGTTCAAAAATTATAGTTATGATTATAATTGGTAACCGAACCATATAGTTGCAAAGATAGTTGCTCAAGCGAGCCCTAACTTCATTCAACTAACTGCAAACCAAATCAGATAGTTGCTCACCTCTCAGATTCTTTAGGCTAACTAGAACTATATGGTTAAATTATGAGAGACAAAATATTTACTGGAAAAAATACCTACCGTTAATATTGAAAAGAAATTAGGAAAGCTTAATGGTGTGGCCAAGAGTTCATGACTAGAATTTTTGGTAAACGAAATAGATGCATTGAAAAATGTAAAGACTTCTTTGAGGAGTGTAAAAGACTCATTGAAACCCTAACCTTAATCCTAACCCTAGCTAAATTCAAATCATAATTCATTCTATAAATATAAGGAAAATTACATTTTTAATCTCATCCTACAAATCATCTACCTATTTGCGAAGAGGAGTGCAAAAATAACTACTGGCCATCTACCTATTTTGCAAAGGGGTGCGAAAGTAATAATGGACAGAACTCCAATTAAGAAAACAATTGATGAACCATTTCATGGTTCTCCGGTTAACCACAACATCGAAATGCAAATTATACAATTTTTTTGATTTTGCATTTTTCATTTTTATAGGGCTATACGGACTCGAACCGTAGACCTTCTCGGTAAAACAGATCAAACTTATTATTATTAAAATGATCTGAACTGTTTCAAAGACCCAACATGCATTTTTTTTTTGCATTGGGCTCTTTCATTAACTGATATAAATATCAGTTAGTCTGCCATTTTTTTTCTTGACAGAAAAAAAGATAAGGAAATGGCTCCATGTGCTCTGATTCATTATTTGGGAGCATTACCAAAGTGTTTACCAAGATGTAAGAAACTAGTTGAAAAAGCTGAAGACTGAGACAAACTTGTTGTTGCTTAGGATGACTCGTGAAATTGGCTTCGACTACGTGAAAAGGCTTCTACTTGATTCCTACCCTCATAACTGTTGTTATGACATGTTGGAGGAACTCCTCGCACGTGTTATCGTTATAAGCAGTGACACCGAATGTCACGACCCAAAATTCCCACCGTCGGGATCGTGATGGCGTCTAACATTGAACCCGCGAGACAAGCCAACGTGATCAATCAAATTTGTTAAAAAACCCCTTTATTATTAAGTGAGAAACAGTGAAATACGACCTTTTCCATAAATAAAAGCTTAAAATGAGAACGAATAAAAGAAATACATAACTAAATCCACAAATTTCACGAATTCTCAAAATAACCACACCCAGATCTTTGGAGTCGCAATGTCACGGACTATCTAAGATTAATAAATAAAAAGGGTCTGAAAGAAATAATACATCTGTTTTGAAATACTAAAACAAAAATGAAGAACAGGAAGGGGACGCCAAGGCCTGCGGACGCTTGCAGGACTACCTCAGTGTCTCCGAGTAGACTGAAGGAAGCCTCCTAGCTCAATATCCACTGGGTCCTGTACCGGGATCTGCACAACAAAAATTGTGTTCAGTACAACCGGCCCCATGTACTGAGTAAGTGATGAGCCTAAACTCGGCGAAGTAGTGACGAGGCTAAGACACGACAATTAATATCACCTGTGCAATTCAATAATATATAAAAGAGATAACGACAGGAAGTAAACAGTTAAGTACAAAAAACGGGGGAAAACATGCTGGGAAAAAGGGGTAGCAATTACGAAAATAACGGAACAAGGCAACAATTTAAATATCAAAATACTCAACAGTATTCATAACCAATAATTTCCATAAATGAATAACCACCAAATGGAATTTTAATCTATAACACAATAAATCTCGATGAAAATCACATAATTCATAATATCCGAATCACGGGCATGCTTGACAACAACATATAGGTACTCGTCACCTCACCTATACATTGAACATCGTATAATCAAGTAGCAAACAAGACTCAACACCTATTCCCTCAAGCTAAGGTTAGGCCAAATACTTACCTCGACTTCCACGATCAAATTCAAGCCTCACCGCTTTTCCTTTTGAAACCGACACCCAAATAATCGTATCTAGACATAATTGACTCAATAACATCAATAAACGCTAAATAATTCAATTCCAATGCTTAATTATAGATTTTCTAACATTCTACCCAAAAATCCAAAATTCGACCCCGGGCCCGCTTGGTCAAAACACGACGTTCGGACCAAAACCCGATCACCCATTCATCCATGAGCCCGAATATGTTATTTTGAAATCCGACCCCAAAATAAGGTCCAATTCCCAATTAATCAAAAAGCCCTAACTCTACCCAAATCCCTAACTTTCTACCCTTAGACTCATGTTTTAGGCCTAGAAATCTAATGGGTGTTGATAAATATTGAAGGAAATGGGTCTAATATTACATACCTATGAATTTGTGGTTAAGTTCTCTTTCAAGAATCGCCCAATTTGGAGTTTGGAAGAAGCAATTATGAAATTTTGGGTTAGTCTCGTATAGGTTCTGCTGTTAAAATCACTGGGCAAAAATGTGACTTATGTGAACGCGACAGTTCTTATGCGATACCACAGCTACCCATCCCCCACCCTAGGCGATCACATACCATGAGGCGCGAACGCACTGTGCAAAGCCTGCCCAGCCCCCAACCCCCCTAAAGCTCTATGCGTTCGCGGCTTATTAGGTGCGTTCGCGTAGAGTTATTTTCCTATGCTCCGCTTTCACACCCTGTACTATGTGATTGCATAGTGTTAGCCAACCCCCTCCCAGCTGTGTGTTGTTCATTCGCATGAATCCTCATGCGCTCGCATAGTGCAAACACCCCAGACACCAGAAAACAGCTTTAAAACCAGATTTAAGTTCAAAAACACCCTGACACCTATCTGAAACACACCCGAGCCCCACCCGAGCCCTCGGGGCTCCAAACCAAATATGCACAAAACCTCAAAAATATCCTACAGACTTATTCGTGTAATCAAATCACCAAAATAACATCATAAATAACGAATTAAACCCCAAATTCAATGATATTTTCCAAAACTTCTAAAACTTCAAATTTTGCATTTATGGTCCGAATCACGTCACATGAATTCCTTTTCTTACCAAATTTTACATGTAACGGCCCGACCGGTCGTTTTGCGTTATAGGACCCCGTTCCCTTAAATGAGACTTCCCGTAGTGGCTTTTTATGATTTATGACCTATGGGGACGGGTGATTCGGGATTCGGAAGAGTTTAGAGTAGTACAGGGACACTTAGTTCCTTAAGGTTGGCCTTTAAGGCCACGTTTGACCTCGGAATCGAGTTTTGACATTTCTTGTAGCTTCGTATGATGATTTCGGACTTGTGCATGTATCCGGAATGGGTTTTGGATCACCCGGGAGCGTTTTGACGCCAAATAGTGAAATAAGAGTTTTCTTAAGTTCAAATTGAGGTTTGGAATGTGTTTTTGTGTTATCGAGGTCCGAACAGAAGGGAATAGTTTTGCTATGTCATTTAGGACTTTCTTGCAAAATTTGGTGTCATTATGAGTAGTATAGGTCGGTTCGGCGCATTGTTAGCGAATTCAAGAACTTAAAGTTCTTAAGTTTGATTCTAGGGGTTTTGAGGTGTGATTTTGAGTTTTAGCGTTGTTTTGAGTGTTCTGAAGGCTCGAGCAAGTCCGTATTATGATATGGGACTTGTTGGTATATTTGGACAGGGGCTCGGGTGGGCCCAGATGCCATTCGGGCATCATACGAGGCCAAAAACCAGCAGCAATAGCTGATAGTGCACCAGGTCTGGTGTAACCGCACATGCGCTTGCCCAGTCGCAGGTGCGAGACCGCTCCTGCGGTCCTTGCTTCGCAGGTGCAGCCCTAGGTGAGGCTGCCCATTCGACGTAGGTGCGGACCAAAATCCGCAGAAGCGGAGCCGCTAGTGCGGACTCAGTTCCGCAAGTGCGAGCCCAGGCCCCTAGTCCCTCCTACGCAGGTGCGAGACTTTTCTCGCAAGCGCGAGACCGCAGGTGCGGTCCTCGAGCCGCAGGTGCGGAAACCCTGTAGGCAGTGAGGTCTTTTAAAATACGGGAAAGAACCATTTTACTCCATTTCTTTCCTCCATAGTCGACCTTGAGAGCTTGGAAAAGAGCCAAACGACCTAGCTACTGAAAGGTAAGTGATTTCTACTCTAATGTTAGTTTAATACATGAATTCCTAGGTAAATTAACCTCCTAATTAGTGAAAATCAAGGGTTAGAGTAAAAACCTAGGGCTTTATGAAATTTGGGGAATTACCAACTAACTAGCTATGAAATCATGCAAAAATCATATATTAATGATCCTTAGGTTATGGGTAAGTGTTTCCTTCAAAAATTTCCGGAATCCAAGCATGTGGGTCTGGAGGTGTATTTTGGGATTCTTCAAAGTAAGTTGAAATAACTAAGTAAATAGGGTAATTTCATGCCTTTGAGTATAAATTAATGTATTTATGCATCATTTGATTAGTTTTGAGCCCTTGGGAGACGAGTTTGGAGTTTCGGGCGCATTCTTGACCCGGAAAGTAGGCTCGGCACGAGGTGAGTCTCCTTTCTAACCTTGTAAGAGGGCATTGTCCCCATAGGTGATTATAAATGATTGATTGTCCTTATTTGCGGGGGCTATGCACGCACAAAGTGACGAGAGTCCGTGCGTAGCTGCTATTATGCATGTCGGGTAGTTTAGGATTCACGAGCATGCTTTATGTGTTGTATATGTGAACTTGTATGTGGACTAGGTAGTCTAATATCCTTGAATTTCATATATGAAGGCCTAGGAGGCTATGTTTCGAAGTTGGTATTTTTGAATCCCTTTTCTGCTTGTAAGACCCCCTGTTAATTATCCGAAATCCTTGAGGATTATGTATATGTATGCGGGAACCCGAGTCACATGTATGATTCGCGATCGGGGCAGCCCTAGCATTATGTTAATCGCGTCGCAGGTTCGAATCGTGAGCGGGGCAGATAGATGCATCTATGGTTCGGGCCGTTCGACCCTCGGCAGTGCACATTTACTTTTCATGTCGTATCAGTCGTACGTTCACGGCCTGTTATATGTTTGATAATTTATGAAAAGCCCTGTAATTGTAACTGTTGATTTTATGAAAGAGAGAAGGTTAAATAGCTTGTATGCCATGGAATGTTATCTGATGCTCATTTCCTTATTACTGTTCATTACTGCTATTACTGTTTAGCCTGTATTTATGTTATATTATCTGACCCTAGTAAGTATCACGTCGACCTGTCGTCACTACTTCTTCGAGGTTAGGCGGGATACTCACTGGGTACATATATGTTTATGTACTCATGCTACGCTTCTGTACTAAATTGTACAGGTTCCGAGGCTGGTGCATCTGGTTATCAGACCGAAGCTTGATCTTGAGAGTATATTTTGGGTCTGACTTCACGGTGAGTTGCTTCCCTTGGCGATTCTCAGCAGCACTATGGAGTTATCTTTTGTTTATTCCTGTCTACTTCTTTCAGACAGTAGAACAGTTGATTTCATCTTTTGTATATTCTACTAGTTCGCCTGTAGACTTGTGACACTAGTTCCTGGCACACATGTAGACTTCATATTTTTGGAACCGTATATATTGGTTCACGATACTTGTGGCTACATTTAATTAAGTTGGCTAATTTATCCGTTTCCACTTAAACGTTTTAAGCTTAAAATTTGGTAACTGTTGGGATGTCTTATCAAATAAGGCAAATTTCACTAGTAAATCAATTGTTGGCTTGCCTGACCCCAAGGTTGGGCGCCATCATGGCCTGAGTTGGGATTTTGGGTCGTGACATTACAGATATGACACAATATTATATCGAACCTGTACCGGGCTCCGGAACCAAGATACGGGTCTGATACCACAGATTTCACATATAATTACACTTTCAAAAATCTCTTATATTTTCAGAAAATAATTTCTTTTAAAAATTCATTTCTCAGACTTGGGACCTTGAAATTCGATTCCGGGCATACGCCCAAGTCCTATATTTTCCTACGGACCCCCTGGGATCGTCAAATCACGGGTCCGGGTCTGTTTGCCAAAAATGTTGACCAAAGTCAACTTTATTCAAGTTTCAAATACAAAATTGTCAATTTCCTCAGTTTGTTTCACATAAGGGCTCCTCGGCTACACGCTCGGGCTACGCACGCAAATCAAGGTGAGATAGAAGGAGGTTTGCATGACCTCGGAACACAGAATTAGCTAGAAGTACACGGGATGACCCTTTGGGTCATCACAATCTCCTCCTCTAAAACAAACGTTCATCCTCGAACGGACATAGAAAGGTACTTGAATCTGTGAAAAGATAGGGATATAGGCTCCGCATATCGAACTCGTACTCCCAAGTAGCTGCCTCGATAGGTTGACCTCTCCACTGAACACGGACCGAAAGATAACTCTTCGATCTTAACTGACGAACATGTCGGGCTAATATGGCTACCGACTCCTCCTCATAAGTCAAATCCTTGTCCAACTGGACACTACTGTAGTCTAGCACATGAGAGGGAACGGCAAGATACTTCCGAAGCATTGATACATGAAACACCGAATGCACGGCTGACAAACTCGGTGGCAAAGCAAGTCTGTAGACCACCTCTCCTACCTTCTCAAGAATCTCAAAGGGGCCAATGTACCTAGGGCTCAACTTGCCCTTCTTTCCAAACCTCATCACGCCCTTCATGGGCGACACCCGAAGCCTATCCTGAATGCCAAATCACGAACTCTGCAGTCTGCATAACTCTTCTTCCTGGACTGAGTTGTACGAAGCCTATCCTGAATGATCTTCACCTTATCCAAGGCATCCTGTACTAACTCTGAACCCAACAACCTAGCGTTCCCCAGCTCGAACCACCCAACTGGTGACCAACACCACCTATCATAAAACTCCTCATAAGGAGCCATCTGAATGCTCGACTAATAGTTGTTTTTGTAGGTAAACTTAGCTAAAGGAAAAAACTGGTCCCATGAACCTCCAAAGTCAATGACACACACTCGTAACATATCCTACAAGATTGAATAGTACGCTCAGACTGTCCGTCCGTCTGAGGATGAAATGTTGTGCTCAACTCAACCTGTGTACCCAACTCACGTTGAAATACTCTCCAGTAATGGGAGGTAAACTGAGTACCTCGGTCAGAAATAGTGGACACGGGCACACCATGCAAGCGAACAATCTCCCTGATGTAGATCTTTGCCAACCTCTCCGAAGAATACGAAACTGATACTGGAATGAAATGTGCTGACTTGGTCTGCCTATCCACAATGACCCATACCGCATCGAACATCCTCTGATTCTATGGGAGTCCAACTACGAAATCCATGGTGATACGCTCCCACTTCCACTCAAGAATCTCAATTTGCTGCATCAAACCACCGGGTCTCTGGTGCTCGTACTTAACCTGCTAATAGTTCAAGCCCCGTGCTACATATGCCACAATATCTTTCTTCATCCTTCGCCACCAATAATGCTGCCGCAAATCCTGGTACATCTTTGCGGTGCCCAGATGAATGGAATACCGGGAACTATGGGCCTCTTGCAATATCAACTCACGAACCCCATCAACATCAGGCACACAAATACGGCCCTGCATCCTCAAGACTCCATCATCATAAACTGTAACCTACTTGGCACCTCCGTACCGAACCGTATCCCTAAGGACACATAAATGACGATCATCATACTGTCGGTCCCGAATATGATCAAACAATGAAGAACGGGCCACGGTATAAGCTAAAACACTGCCAGTCTCAAAACATCCAATCTTACGAACCGATTGGCCAAAGCCTGAACATCTAAAGCAAGCGGTCGCTCTCCGCGGTGTATATAAGCAAGACTACCCATACTGACTGACTTACGGCTCAAAGCATCGGCCACCACATTGGCCTTCCCCGGATGATATAAGATGGTAATGTCATAGTCTTTTAACAGCTCCAACCATCTTCTCTGCCTCATATTCAACTCTTTATTCTTGAACAGATACTGCAAACTCTTATGATCCGTGAACACCTCGCAGGACACACCATACAGATAATGCCTCCAAATCTTCAACGCATGGACAATGGCTGCTAACTCTAAATCATGAACTGGATAGTTCTTCTCATGAACCTTCAACTACCGTGAAGCATAAGCTATAACCTTGCCATCCTGCATCAACACTGCACCAAGTTCAACCCGTAAAGCATCACAATACACGGTATATGACCCTGAACTTGTGGTCAAAACTAACACCGGTGTCGTGGTCAAGGTTGTCTTGATCTTCTGAAACCTCACCTCACACTCATTTGACCACCTGAACCGGGCGCCCTTCTGAGTCATCTTGGTCATCGGGGCTGCAATAGATGAAAATCCCTCCACAAACCGACGATAATAACCTACTAAGCCCAAGAAACTCCGAATCTCTGTAGCTGAGGTGGGTCTAGGCCAATCTCTGACTAATGAAATATTCTTGGGATCCACCTGAATACCCTCGACTCGACCGACACAACATGGCCCATAAATGCAACCGAACTCAACCAGAACTCACACTTCAAAAATTTGGCATACAACTGACTATCCTTCAAAGTCTGGAGGACGACTCGAAGGTGCTGCTCGTGCTCCTCCCGACTGCGGGAGTAAATCAAAATATCGTCAATGAAGACAATCATGAACAAATGCAAATGAGGCATGAACACTCGGTTCATCAACTCCATAAAGGCAGTTGGGGCATTTGTCAACCCAAATGACATAACCAAGAACTCATAATGACCATACCGAGTGCGAAAGGTTGTCTTAGGGACATCAGACGCCCTAATCCTCAACTGATGGTAGCCAGATCTCATGTCAATCTTTGAAAACACTGTGGCACCCTGAAGCTGGTCGAACAAATCATCAATCCTCGGCAAGGGATACTTATTCTTGATAGTAACCTTGTTCAATTTTCGATAATCAATACACGTTCTCATTGTGCCATCTTTCTTCTTACAAACAACACTGGCGCATCCCAAGGAGAGACATTAGGCCTAATAAAGCCTTTAGCTAGCAAATCTTGTAACTGATCCTTCCACTCATTTAACTCTGGCGGGTCCATACGATATGGCGGGGTAGAAATGGACTGATTGTCCGGAGCCAAATCAATGCAAAATCCTATATCCCTATCGGGTGGCACACCCGGCAGGTCAATAGGGCATACCTCTGGAACCTCACGAACAATGGGCACAGACTCCATATAAGGAACCTCAGCACTAGAATCACGAACATAAACCAAATAGGCCAAACACCCCTTCTCAACCATGTGTCTAGCCTTCATATATGAGATAACCCTGCTGGAAGAATGACCAGGAGTCCCCCTCCACTCCAATCGGGGTACTCCCGGTAAGGCCAAGGTCACAATCTTGGCATGACAGTCCAGAATTGCATGATAGGAGATAACTAATCCATCCCCAAAATGACATCGAAATCAATCATATCAAGAAGTAAAAGATCTACACGGGTCTCAAGACCACCAATAACCACTATGCATGAACGGTAGACTCGATCTACCACAATAGAATCACCCACCGGTGTAGACACATATATCGGAGTACTCAGGGAATCACGGGGCATAATCAGATAAGGAGCAAAATAAGAAGACACGTAGGAGAATGTAGACCCCGGATCAAACAAAACTGACGCATCTCTGCTGCAAACTGAAACCATACTTGTAATGACTGCATTAGAGGCCTTAGCCTCAGGTCTGGCGGGAATAGCATAGCATCGGGGCTGAGCCCCACCAATCTGAACATCCCTGGATCGACCTACTGCGGGCTGGCCTCTACCCCTCATAGTCTGTCCTCCACCTCTAATTGTCTGGCCTCCACCTCTGGCAACTCAAACTCCACCCCTAGCTGGTTGTGGGGGTGGGGGTGCACCTGGTGCGAGAATCATAGCATGGGAACCCTGATGCTGAGAACCACTAGAAGCTCGGGGGAAAAACTTGGAAATGTGCCCTGGAACATCACAAGTGTAACAAGATCTCTGCTGCTGAGACTGCTCGCCCTGAAACTGTCCCTGTCAACCAGATTACCCACTCTGAAAGCTCTGAAGCAGCGGTGCACTGATAGGAGCTGTTGGTGCACTGCAGGATACCTAAAGAGCTGACTGGAATGGTCTGGGAGGATGACCTCTGCCAAAATCTCTGCCTCCAGATGAGGCACCACTGAATCGGCCAAAATGATGAGGCCTCTTCTCAGACCCCTGACTACTGCCCTGTGATAATACCATCTCAATCCGCCTGGCCACATTGGCCGCCTCCTGAAATGAAATATCAGTACCTGTCTCTCTGGCCATCTGAAGTCTAATCGGCTGAGCTAGCCCCTCAATAAACCTCCTCGCTCTCTCTAGATCAGTGGGGAGTATCATAATAGCATGTCTGGCCAAAGTGATAAACTGGGTCTCATACTGGGTAACTGTGATAGAACCCTGCTGGAGACGCTCAAACTGCCTCCGAAGATCCTCTCTCTGGGTAACTGGTAGAAACTTCTCCAAGAACAACTCGGAGAACTGAGCCCAAGACAAAGGCGAAGATCCAGCTGGCCTGGTCAAGCAATAATCCCTCCACCAAGTCTTGGCGGGACCAGAAAGGCGGAAAGTAGCAAAATCGACCCCATTGGTCTCCACGATCCCCATGTTCCTAAGAGCCTCATAGAAACTGTCTAAGTAATCCCGGGGATCCTCTGTTGGTGCACCGTTAAAAGTAGTAGGAAATAGCTTGGTGAACTGATTCAATATCCATAAGGCATAAGCAGACATAGTTGCTCCCTCAACAGCCTGTGCCACAATACCCGGTTGAGCTACTCCAGTTGTCTGAGGTGCTGGAGTCTGGAACTGAGAAGCTAACTGCTCTGGTGTGCGGGTGGCAGGAGTCTGGGCCCTCCCCCAACCTGAGAGATGGCTGGTGCTGTAGGAAGTAGACCGTCCTGAGCCACGCTCTCCATAAGGCCCACTAAGCGGACCAAAGCATCCTGAAGTACCAGGGTGGCAATGAACCCCTCTAGGACCAGAGCTGGTCCAATTGGGACTGTCTGAGTAGGAACCTCCTCAGCAAACTCTACATGAGGACCCTCCACTGGGGCGGTTGCTCTAGGCTGAGCCCTGACCATGCCTCGGCCTCTAGCACGGCCTTGTCCTCGTCCTCGGCCCCTCGTAGGAGCTACAACTGGAGGATCGGGCTGTTGATCGGTAGATGAGGAAGCACGTGTTCTCTCCATCTGTGAGAGAATAGAATAGAAACTCGATTAGCATTTAGAATTCAAATCGCAGGACAGAGAAGAATAGATGTGAAGTTATTCCTAACTTTGCAGCCTCTGGGGGATCAGTACAGACGTCTCCGTACCGATCCCTCAGACTCTACCAGGCTTGTCCGTGACTTGTGAGACCTAGGCAACCTAGTGCTCTGATACCAACTTGTCACGGCCCGAAATTCCCACTGTCGGGATCGTGATGGCGTCTAACGTTGAACCTGCTAGACAAGCCAACGTGATCAATCAAATTTGTTAAAAACCCTTTATTATTAAGTGAGAACAAGTGAAATACGACTTTTTCCATAAATAAAAGCTTAAAATGAGAACGAATAAAAGAAATACATAACTAAATCCACAAATTTCACGAATTCTAAAAATAACCACACCCAGATCTTTGGAGTCACAATGTCACGGACTATCTAAGATTAATACATAAAAAGGGTCTGAAAGAAATAATACATCTGTTTTGAAATACTAAAATAGAAATGAAGAAGTGGAAGGGGACGCCAAGGCCTGCGGACGCCTTCAGGACTACCTCAGTGTCTACGAGTGGACTGAAGGAAGCCGCCTAGCTCAATATCCATTGGGTTCTGTACCGGGATATGCACAACAAAAATTGTGCTGGTGTAGTATCAGTACAACCGACCCCATGTACTGAGTAAGTGCCGAGCCTAAACTCGGTGAAGTAGTGACGAGGCTTGGACACGACAATTAATATCACCTGTGCAATTCAATAATATATAAAAGAGATAACGACAGGAAGTAAACAGTTAAGTACAAAAAAAATGCGGGAAAACATGCTGGGGAAAAGGGGTAGCAATTACGGAAATCACTGAACAAGGCAACAGTTTAAATATCAAAATAACAACAGGAATTAACAACATAGAACAAACAAGTGCACGGCATCACCCTTCGTGCTTTTACTCTCATCGTCACAATAAGTAAATAGAAACGGCACGGCATGTCCCCTTGTGCTAAAATATCATATACATGGCACGGAATGTCCCCTCGTGATAAAATATCATAAACACGGCACAGAATGTCCCCTCGTGCTAAAATATCATAAACACGGCACGGAATGTCCCCTCGTGCTAAATATCATAAACACGGCACGGAATGTCCTCTTGTGCTAAAATATCATAAACACGGCACGGAATGTCCCCTCGTGCTAAATATCATAAACACGGCACGGAATGTCCTCTTGTGCTAAAATATCATAAACACGGCACGGAATGTCCCCTCGTGCTAAATATCATAAACACGGCACGGAATGTCCTCTTGTGCTAAAATATCATAAACACGGCACGGAATGTCCCCTCGTGCTAAAATATCATAAACAACAGTTTGGCCAGGAAAAATCAACAACAAGAACCATAAATCACAACATCCCGGCAAGGGAACAATCAATAGAAATAATACCGTCCCGGCAAGGGACACAACTATAACCAATCTTCCACAAGTATATAACTTATCAAAATATTCCTCAACCGAACAAATACTCAACAATATTCATAACCAAGAATTTCCATAAATGAATAACTACCAAATGGAAGTTTAAACTATAATACAATAAATCTCAATGAAAATCACATAATTCATAATATCCGACTAACGGGCATGCTTGACAACAACATATAGGTACTCGTCACCTCACCTATACATTGAACATGGTATAAACAAGTAGAAAACAAGACTCAACACCTATTCCCTCAAGCTAAGGTTAGGCCAAACACTTACCTCGACTTCCACTATCAAATTCAAGACTCAAGTACCGCTTTTTCTTTTGAACCCGACTCTGAAATGATCGTATCTAGACATAATTGACTCAATCACATCAATAAACGCTAAATAATTCAATTCCAATGCTGAATTATAGATTTTCTAACATCCTACCCAAAAATTCAAAAATCGACCCCGGGCCTGCTTGGTCAAAACACGAGGTTCAGACCAAAACCTGATCACCCATTCATCCATGAGCCCGAATATGTAATTTGTTTTGAAATCCGACCCCAAAACGAGGTCAAATTCCCAATTAATCAAAAAGCCCTAACTCTACCCAAATCCCTAATTTTCTACCCTTAGACTCATGTTTTAGGCCTAGAAATGTAATAGGTGTTGATAAATATTGAAGGAAATGGGTCTAAGATTAAATACCTAAGAATTTGTGGTGAAGTTCTCTTTCAAGAATCGCCCAATTTGGAGTTTGGAAGAAGAAGTTATGAAATTTGTGGTTAATCCCGTATAGGTTCTTCTTTTAAAATCACTGGGCAAAAATGTGACTTATGCGACCGCAACAGTTCTTATGCGATCGCACAGCTACCCATACCCCACCCGACGCGATCGCATACCATGACGCACGATCGCATTGTGCAAAGCCTGCCCTGCCCCGCTAAAGCTCTATACGTTCGCGGCTTATTGGGTGCGTTCGCGTAGAGTTATTTTCCTAGGCTCCGCATTCGCACCCTGTACTATGCGATCGCATAGTGTTAGCCAACCCCCTCCCTACCTTGTGTTGTGCGTTCGCATGAATCCTCATGCGTTCGCATAGTGTAAACACCCCAGACACCAGAAAACAGCTTTAACACCAGATTTTTAAGTTCAAAAACACCCTGACACCTATCTGAAACACACCCGAGCCCTCGGGGCTCCAAATCAAATATGCACACAACCTCAAAAATATCCTACGGACTTATTCGTGTAATCCAATCACCAAATAACATCATAAATAACGAATTACACCCCAAATTCAATGATATTTTCCAAAACTTCAAAATTTGCATTTATGGTCTGAATCACGTCAAATGAATTCCATTTCCTACCAAACTTTACAGATATGACACAAATATTATATTGAACCTGTACATGGCTCTTGAACCAAGATACGGGCCCGATACCATAGATTTCACATATAATTACACTTTCAAAAATCTCTTATATTTTCATAAAATAATTTCTTTTAAAAATTTATTTCTCGGACTTGGGACCTCGGAATTCGATTCCGGGCATACGCCCAAGTCCCATATTTTTCTGCGGACCTTCCGGGACCGTCAAATCATGGGTCCGGGTCCATTTGCCAAATTTGTTGACCAAAGTCAACTTTATTCAAATTTCAAATACAAAATTGTCAATTTTCTCAGTTTTTTTTCACATAAGGGCTCCCCGGCTACACGCCCGGGCTGCACACGCAAATCGAAGTGAGATAGAAGGAGGCTTTCATGACCTCAAAATACAGAATTAGCCAGAAATACACGGGATGACCTTTTGGGTCATCACACCGAAGTTGCCTCTAAGGCATCAAAATCTGTCAATCAAAAGGCTTCTACTTGATTCGAAATATAATTATCTTCCAAATATTATTTGGAATATGTTTAAGATTATAAATTAATCAATGAAAAAGTTTATTTCGAATTTTCCTACCTATTGTTTCTATATTTTTGGTTCTTTTTCTTTATGCATGTTTTAAAAAAAAATTGCTTCCTTTATCCCTGGATCCATATATTATCGATCCAAAAGCAACACGCGTTTTTATGTATAAATATGATCATGCCTATCTATTATGAAGAAAACAAAATGAGTCATTACTCAAATAATATATGAAGATAATGATTCCTTATTCAATGAAGAATAGCTAGAATAATAACGATTCCTTACTCAAGAAAGAATAGCTAGAATTAAAAAAACGAAACATGCTTCAAAGAAATTAATTTGTCACGGCCCAAAATTCATAAGGTCGTGATGGCGCCGGGCACCATTGTCAGGCAAGTCAATCATTAATAGTTAAGTTAAATTCCTGTTTTAATATTTTGAAATCGTTACATAATAACAACCGAACAAAAATCCTCTAAGTAAATTTGATAGATTAAACATCCATTTTGTAATAAAAATGCTTCCCAAACACATCCCAGAACCCGGTGTCACGAGTGCATGAGTGAACTTCTAAGAATTTTTACAAATACTACCATGCATGTCCGAAATACAAGTTGGACAAGGACTTTAAAAATGAAAAATACAATACATATAGGAAGACTCTGCCGGCTGCGGGTTGTCTCCGGGTGATGCAGCTCGTCTAAGTCTCCAAGTCAACCACAATGTTGTGAGGGTACCTGTGCAATAAAAATGCACAGCAAGTGTGGCATGAGTATGAAAATAACGTGTACTCAGTAAGTATCACGCCTAACCTCAGAGAGGTACTGACGAGAGGTCGTATTAGACACTTGCTAGAAGTCAATTTATTAAGAATAAAGGGAGACTGTCACGACCCAAAACCGGTCCAGGTCGTGATGGCGCCTAACGGCGAGGTTAGGCAAGCCA
>ML284757.1:0-17197 GCA_005239495.1 Nicotiana undulata
AAGTTCTGATGCTTCCCAGAAGTTGAAAGAAAGCTTACTTGATTTCCAAGCGACAATTTGGGCAGATGTTCACAACACGTACGAGTCAAAGATAAGGATTGGGGATGATTAGCTTGGTTTCCCGACGTCGGTTAAGGATCGGGGTCGGGAGAAGAATAAAGATAAATCAAAAGACGATTTTGACACAGATCGAGGGTCTTCGAGGAGCCAGTGTTTGCCCTATGAATAGTTCAAAGGACGCAGTAGAGGCTTCCGATTGGTGGACAGGTTTGTTACCGATAGAATAACTGATTGTGGCAAAACAACAGGTCGTTACTGGAAAAGGAAACGTCGGGTTCTTGATATTCTTCCTACCCGAGACTTTCCGAATATAACTTCAACGTCAGTGTAGTAGAGTTGATATTGTCTATGAGGAATATTAAAGAAGCACGGTTCCCAAAGCCAATGAGATCCGATCCCGGCCAAATGGATCCTAATTGTGGTGTGAATACCATAGGACAAACAGTCACTGAACCGGAACTGCCGGCATCTGCGCGAAGAGGTGGCGACATTGCTGAAAAATAGCCATCTCAGCAAATTTTTAAGTGACCGGGATAAAAACAATTATGGTCACAACCGTGACAATATGGATCCCTCAAAAGTAGGAGAAGAGTCCCCACGCCTGACGATCAACATGATTTTAAGGGGAGGGCGAGATTAACGGGGCTACATTCTCGGTGGCAAAAAGATGAAGGTATCAGTAACTCATAGCAAGAGGCTCTGGAAAGTCGCTGAAGACGACATCACCTTCGTGGAGGAGGATGCAGATGGATTGTTGCCACCGCACTACGACGCATTGGTAATCTCTTAAAATGTATTAGATTCTAAAATTAAACGTGTTCTGGTGGATCTAGGGAATTCGGCCAATATTATACATTGGAGGGTATTGGAGCAAGTCAAGTTAACCAGAAGCATCATTCCGGACACAAAACTCCTTGCCTGGTTTAAACTAGCAAGCTTGACAACCCGAGTAGAGATCATGCTGCCCACGAATGCCGAAGAGGTGATGAAGACGACCCTTTTTGAGGTGGTGGATGGTGTGGGCTACAATATTATCATGGGAAGACCATGATTGCTCAAGATGAAGGTTGTGCCATCAATATATCACCAGTTGTTGAAATTCCCAACTCCCAAGGGAATAAAACAAGTAAGAGGTAACCAACCTGCGACAAGGCAGATGAATGCAATTTCGGTCTTCGGTAGCAAAGGGAAGGAGCATGTAGCATAGTTACAGGAACCGACGCCTTCTCCCGAGTCTAGCAAAGTTAACTAGAGGGTAGAGGAATCAGAATCTTATCAGGTGCCAAGGTATTTCTAGGTACCAAAAGAGATGGACGCAACAAAATACACAGTGGAGGAGCTTGAGCAAGTCGCATTATTCGAAAAGTTCTTGGAGAGGAGATTTCACTTGGGGACATGACTGCACCCCAAACTAAGGTATGGATTTATTGAATTTCTTAAATTTAATGTCGATTGTTTTGCGTGGTCGCATGCGGGGCTATGACATGTATCTCACTGGAAGTGGTCGTACACAAGCTAAGCTTGGATCCTGACATTCGTCTGGTAAGATAGAAAAAACATCCTATTACCGAGGCCAAAAACAAATTTGTCAAAGAAGAGGTAACTCTTCTTGCTCGATTCAGGGAGTGGCAATTACACATATCCCAAGGGAAAAAAAATGCAAAAGTGGATCATTAGCTAACCTTGGCTCATAAACGAAAATGAACGGATTGGACACCTGAACGGTCGTACAACTTATGTACTCGATTTTGGACGTAGATATCTACTACGAGGTAAACACGACTAATTTTGTCTAGGACTGGACGAATGAGATCATTGACTACCTCGAGCACAGAAAGTTGCTTGAAGATCCCAAGGCATCCCAGGTGCTGCGTGCTAAAGCAGCGTGGTATAGTTTCAAAAGAGGTCAATTGTACATGAAATCTTTCCAAGGCCCGATGTTTGGGAGCCTCAGAAGCTAATTATGTTATGCGAGAAGTCCACAAATGTATCTGTGGAAATCATTCGGGTGCAGATTCTATAGTACTAAAATTGGTAAGGGCAGGATACTATTGGCCCCGAATAGAACAAGACGCCAAGGCTTTTGTTCAAAAATGTATAAGTGTCAACGCTACACACCATTGGTACATCAACCTGCAGAACCATTGCATTCAGTTTTGTCTCCATGGCCATTCATGAAGTGGGGCAAAAGAGATAGTCTGCGACGGTGGGCCACAATTTATAGGCGCAAAGGTCACAAAGTTCCTTGAAGACTTGAAAATCATAAAGATCACATCTTCGCCCTATTATCCGAGTGCAAATGGTGAAGCGGAATCAACGAACAAAGTGAATATACAAACTCTCAAAAAGAGATTGGAAGCAGCTAAAGGCAATTAGCCTGAGGATTTACCAGGTGTATTATGGGCATACCAAACAACAGCCAAATCGAGAACGGGAGAGACTCCTTTCTCCCTTGTGTACGAAGCAGAAACCCTGATCCCGGTGGAAGTAGGGGACCTTACCTTGAGATACTTCCGGGCAAATGAAGAAACAAACAATAAAGTAATGTTGGTCAATTTGGAGTTTCTTGATGAACGTATGGACTTGGCGCGTATAAGGATGGCAGCTCAAAAGCAGAGAACAGAAAGATATTACAGTCGAAGAGTCAACCTCTGTTATTTCAAAGTGGGAGACTTGGTTTTAAGGAAAGTGACTCAAAACACCCGGGAACTCAATGCAGGGAAGTTAGGTCCAACATGAGAAGGCCCTCATTGGGTTTCAGCTGTCACCGGGAAAGGATCATACGAGTTGGATAATCAAGATGGAGAAATTTTTCCAAGCAACTGGAACGTGGAACACCTCAAGAGATACTATCGCTTATGAGCATCACCTGTACTGAAAGTATGTGTTGCACTCTTTTTTCCTTCATCCAGTTTTTGTTCCAATTGAGTTTTTCTGGCCAGATTTTTTAACGAGGCAACAACAAAAAGCATACTACTAAGGAAGCTTCAACAACAACAATAAGACCTTTTAATGACAAGGAACACAAGTGAAGAACCACTCCATAGCGGTTAGATAGTCTTTTACTTGATAGCAAGGTTCCTACTGGAAGTTAAATCTGCTATCGAACAAAGATTACACGAACGTTCACAAGGGCAATCCACTGGGGGACTGTTAGATAATCTTTGACTCGATAGCATAAATTCGTTTGGGGAAGTGAAGTTTGTTACCGAACTGAAGATTATCTAACAATTCACTAATGGAATCCTCTAAGGTGTAAAACTTCCAGTGTTCAAAAATGCACTCTTCGCATTCAAATATTGGGGGGATGATATGAGGATATGACAACAACGAATTCTGATTCGACCGTAATAGGAAAGCTGGAAGCATAGTTGTATTATCGGGACCGGGATTGCGCGACCAGCCCCATAGAAACAAGTTGTACAAGTTATCCACAAGAAATGATAATTTCTTTTTAGCAAAACGAATGCTTATGTACTTCTGAAAATGGAAGAAATAAAGTAAAGTCTTTTTATTTCTATTTTGTTTCTTGTCTGAACGATGAATTCATTTTGTCATTTGAAAGTTAAACAAGTATGTCAAATATTAGTACCATAATGAATAGGATACATCATCTTCAGGAGCACCGTAAACATAAGAGTGCCCTCTCTTATGAAAACTCTCACGATAAAGGGTTGATTTACGAAGAACCTGTGCCGAAATCCAAACACTTTCGGGGAAAAATACACCCAAAGCCTTGCATGATTGGACGCAAACAATAAAATGTGCGAAAAACACTTAAAAGGAAAAGGACGCGAAGATCAAACTTGCATAAATAAAGAAAAACTCATACTATACTTGAGCAAAAAAGTGTTTTTATTTACAATGAATGTGCCAAATGGCACAAGTACAAAACTTGGAAAAAGAAATCAAAAACTAAGTTGTCGCATCTCCGGAACCTGGAGGAAGAGAAGTATCCGTGCCCCCAGGAAAAGTGGGTAGATCCGCCGCCATCTCGATGTCTTGGCCTTCATAATTTTGACCTTCAGCATCATCGCCTTCGGTTCTCTTCAGTTTCCAAGAATTTGGAACCGGAACCAGAATAATCGATAGCATTAGGCCTGGACGAAAGAACCCTTTTAGCAGTTGACTCCAGCTCACGGGCTTTAGCGATTTCAGAATCAAAGTCAATGACACCGACTTTAGCCTCTTCCATGGTTTTTCTCCTCACACTGTACATAGCATATTCTTTTTCAACAATGAGGGAATCCGCTCGGCACTTGAGTTCTTCTTAAAGTTAGTCAACCTCGGCAGAAAGATTTTCCTACATGGATCTAACAAACCGGAGGCTGACATCGATATCACGGACAGTAGAGATGAAAAGTCTATAATTCTCAATGGTCTTCTTATAATTCTCCTCCAATTGGGCATACTTCACCCCGACGGTAGCAAGATCTTCCGTTTTGGAGTTCAAGGCCGCCTTCAAATTATCTAATCTTTCAGCGGAGGCAACCTCGAGATCAGATGCAACAAGAATGACACTATGGACTTTAGCCCATTTGGCCCTAGCCTCTTCAAATTGAACCCTCAGCGGAGCGATCTCTTGGCTAAAGGTCTCTACTTCTTGCTCACTTTGCTGCAACCAAGCCTCCAACATAACAACATCAACAACTTTAGCTTCTAGATTTGAGAGGCGAGCGGTAGTTTCGTCCCACTCGACCAAAAGTTAATCACGCTCGGAGGTAAGTTTCGCCTTATATCGAATCAACCTTTGGAGGCCCTCAGAAGCAAGAAAATTAGCATGCGAAACGAAAAGTGCAAACTCAAAATGATACTATATCAAAGATAGAAGAGATAACGAAGGAAATGAAGAATATACCACTTCCGCGTTGTGCATAGCATTTTTTAACAAAAACACTCTCCCGATAGAGCTTGTATCTTTTCCCTATCTTTTTTTTGAAGCCAAAGGCTTCAGATAGTTAGCAAGTTCCACCGGTCGTGACAGCAGATTGCATCCGGTAGAGATCGAGAGAGTAACGCTCCTCCTCTTTTGCAGATCTTCTGAGTGGGCGGAGTAATTTTTCCTAAGCTCCCATGAACTAGGGACTGGAAGAGAGAAACATCCTCTTTTCGTAAATCTGCGGTCGTGTAGATGATGTAGCACTTGTTGGTGGTAAAGGAAGAGTCGGTGAAGAAGGAGATGAAGTTGATGGTGAAGAAGGAGATGAGGCCGTGTAGATGATGTAGCACTCGAGTTAGGGTTAGCTCTTTTATCTTCTCCTAGCACAGGCGCTAAAGACAAGCAATTTTCTTCCACACGGAAGTACTTAATTGTGCCAAGCACCCTTGGTGGTGGAGGCAGAACTCCACGATGGCAGAATCAAGCTCTCCACTCAAAGAGAACGCTTCCAAAGTGAAGGGATACATGTAAAAATATGTAAAACCCTTCTCGGGTAAGGTTATCCGCTCCGCTAAGTCAGGAGCGACATTGTCCAAATCTTGACAGTGGCAGTTTTCCTTCACAGCGGGGATACTGGAAAGGCGGATGAAATAAGGGTTTACGCTAACAACCCACGTATGAGGGTGAGCAGAAGGATACTTCTCTTCAAAATCTTTGGTAGTGAGTAGATTCTTTGGGATGATGGTGCTCACCGTAGATGGAGCAACATCATCAGCTTTACCTGCTTTTCCTTTGTTCTTTGAAGAACTAGAACTTCTGGAAGAAGAATCCATTTTTATCAGAAGGAAGGTTTTCTCTCAAAGAAGAAAGTTAAAGAAAGGTTAAAGACGAAATAAGAGTTGAGTAAAGAAAGTTTGAGAAAATTTAGAGTATTATGAAGTGTAAATGAAAGAGGTTGATGTGTATTAGTAAAGGTATATGCGGATAAAATCGCAACCATGATTACCTCGATAACCAACAAAAGTGATGCTAAATCGTAGGATGATGCGTGTTCGGGGGCATTAAATGCCGAGAGACGTACGTCTAATCAACAATTAGAAACTTTTTAGAAGGTGTCAGTGAATTTTCCGCCAAAAAAGGCGCTTCTACCAACTTTTTGGTGACACAAAGTTATGCCACCGGAAAGCAGGAGGACTATCTGTGCAGGGGCTCTCATAATTGACATTAAAGAGGGACTTGATCCTAGGACCTTGTTTCTTAGGTGCAACTATAAATAGTGAGCTCTATTATCATTGTAAAGGACACGAATTTTCTGACAAACATACGCTCTATTCTATTCAAAGTTCAATATAATTGTATCTTTTTGTTTACTGATATCGTTGATAATGTCCCCGAAAGCCCTGCTCTCGGAATTACTATTTGTGTTATTTTATCTCCATCTCAAGGCTAAGTATTACATTTTTGTCTAATTTATCTATTTTTTAGGATCAAATTAATTTATTTTTCTATAAACCACGTATAAATTCAATTGTACCGCTTAGGTTAAATAAATCTAATATATTATCATCATATTTCATATAATAAAGTAAAGCTTTACCCTACAAAATTCTAAAAGAAAGAAAGAAAGTGATGTGTGAAAATGGAAGTAGTATTTCCTTTTGTCCTTCATTTAGGACCTACAGGTTTTAGACCCCTCTATAGGATTACCAAAGGCCATGCCTTTCTCAATTATTGACACCTCTAACCTCTTCTTCCTGTCACTGTGTATAAACTGGTCCCACCAGTTTGTAATTTTATTTCTGGGTTATAAACAATCGTCAAAACTAAGTAGACATTTGAATATAAAAAATATGAGATTTGATAGTTTTTTAAAGTTAGGTCAAAAAATATATTTGAATACTGAAATTATATTTGGACATATATTTCACTTGAAAAATACTATTAGATATAATTTTTGAGAAGAAAATATTACTATTTACTATGGGTACATTTTCAAACTTAAAACTCATCTTCCAATATGTTCCGTCATTTCACTCTATAGGTAGAATGGTAGATGTTTGAGGCTTGATACAAATTTGATAAAGAAAAAAGAATATTGTTACATATCAAAGTGTCAATAGAATATTTGATTGTAAATATGTCATCATATTAATATAATTATAAGAATATATCAATAAAAGTAAAAAAAAAAAATTAAAGTTAAAATTTTTGAAAATAAAAATATGTTATCGAAAAAGTAGTTGGTTCTCACATTTCTATGACTATATATTTTGAAGTATCTCTTTTTTTCTCCGGAGAAATGAAAGGTGAAGAAACAAAAAAATGTAGGGTGCTTTACCTAAGTTTTCAAAAAAGAAAAACTTTATTAAAATGATGTTAAAAGAAGGAAAGATGAGAAAAGAAAAAAGAAAAGTATTTGCAGTAAGCTTCAAAATTGCAGGATTCACATTCAAAACTTTGAAAGTGAACCGCGGCTACACAACAATAATAAATTATAGACTTATAGTCCCCCCAATACCATTGCAACATTTTCACTCAACTTTCCTTTCCTCTTTGTCTCTGTACTTGCACTGTTACAAAATCCACAGCAACTTCTCTCAAAATCTTTTATCCTTCTTCTCATCACATTTTCAAATGGACTCTTTCTCTCCCATTTCAGTACCAGAATCTTCACCAAAGTCACAGACTTTGAAGAAAAGCTTCGTAACTTCTTTAATGGAAGCAGCAACACTAAAAACCCCATCTTTTAAAGAAGACACTTACTTCATTTCCCACTTAAAACCCTCTGAAAAAAAGGCATTACAAGAGTTAAAAGACAAACTTCAAGCTTCTTCTAATGGAGCTGAATGTTTATCCATGTGGGGCATTTCACTTTTAAGTGGAGATGAAAAAGCTGATGTCATTCTCCTTAAATTCCTAAGAGCAAGGGATTTTAAGGTTTCAGATTCACTTCACATGTTAGAAAAGTGTTTGTCTTGGAGAAAAGAGTTTAATGCTGACACCATTTTGGAAGAAGATTTAGGATTTAAAGAACTTGAAGGGGTTGTTGCTTATATGAATGGCTATGATAGAGAAGGACACCCTGTTTGTTACAATGCTTATGGGGTTTTTAAAGATAAAGAAATGTATGAGAGGATTTTTGGTGATGAAGAAAAACTGAAAAATTTCTTGAGGTGGAGAGTTCAAGTTCTTGAAAGAGGTATTGACAAGTTGCATTTTAAGCCTGGTGGGATTAATTCAATTATTCAAGTTACTGATCTTAAAGATATGCCTAAAAGAGAATTAAGGGTTGCTTCAAATCAGATCCTATCTCTTTTTCAAGATAACTACCCTGAAATGGTGGCTAGAAAGGTAAACGGTTTAATTTTGTTTTCCCCTTCTAATTCTTGAGAAAAGTTTGTAACTTTATGTTTTGTTGTTTTTATAGATATTTATAAATGTGCCATGGTACTTCAGTGTGTTGTATTCAATGTTTAGTCCATTTCTGACTCAAAGAACTAAGAGCAAGTTTGTGATATCCAAGGAGGGAAATGTTGCTGAGACATTATACAAGTGAGTATTTTATTTAGTACTAATATTTTGCCTCAGTAGTGTATAAAATTTGGTTCCTTTTGTCCTTTTTGCTGTCTGTCTCAGTAATATGATCTTATGTAAACCTTCTGTTTTGTTTCTTTCTACATTTTCTTGTCCTTCGAGGTTAATATAATCCCATACAAATGAGTTTATTGCAATACTGGTATTATGTGTATTTTTTAAATTTGTTCCTTTTTTTATGATACATTTTTGTTCTGACCAGATTCATAAGGCCTGAGGATATTCCTGTTCAGTATGGTGGACTGAGTCGACCCACTGATCTGCAAAATGGTCCACCAAAACCAGCTTCTGAGTTCTCTGTCAAAGGAGGAGAGAAAGTCAATATTCAAATTGAAGGAATTGAGGTTCATTATTGTTTTTCCCATTTCTTCCTACTTTTGGTTAATTTTTTGAATATTTTGTCTTGGATGGACACTATAATGATATTGCAATATCACTATTCTACATTTTCTGCCTTAGCTGTGCATAGGACTAATTAAGGACTAGTCTGCCCTTTTGGACAATATTTAGTAAAGTTGAAAAAAAGAGTAGTATATTTGAAAGTTAGAAACTTTGTTTGGATATATATAAATTGTTTATTTCCAGTTGAAGTAGACCTACTCAATCATTTTGGTGTCAAAATTTCTGATTAAAGCAGATCTGAAATGAGGTCATGTTAATGATGTAACATTATGACTGTGTTACGGTGTTTGACCATGTTATGATAACAAGGTACAAAGATGAGTTGTTGATCATGTTATTGGTTGAACTTGAACTGTGTGAGTAAAAGTTTAAATTTTGTTTACTTGATTATAATCTTGGACATGCCCTCTGACGTTATGTTTATATATATATAGGGTGGTGCAACAATAACATGGGACATAGTGGTAGGGGGATGGGAAATGGAGTATAGTGCAGAATTTGTACCAAGTGCAGAAGGCAGCTACAGCATTGCTGTGGAGAAACCAAGGAAAATTGGAGCAAATGAAGAGGCAATTCACAACTCATTCACTTCAAGAGAAGCTGGAAAAATGGTGCTTTCAGTAGACAACACTGCTTCTCGCAAGAGAAAAGTTGCTGCCTATAGATATGTCGTCCGCAAATCTGCAACAATCTCAGGCTAAATGCAGGAAGAAGTTTTTTTTTTTTTTTTTTTTTTTTTTTTTTTGATGAATTAGTAGTAGTAATATCTAAGTGATAGTATGAATGTATAAATGGTGGTATTATATTGCTTATTTAGTACTACTAATATGAAGTGAAAAGCATCTTAGCTTTGCTCATTTTTCTTTATTTATTTAATTTTTTGCTGTTGTCGTTGAGGGTGTGGTCTTATTTTTTGCAGACAGAAGAAGTGGGTCAGTGGGTGAAGAGCAAAATGTCTAGGTTTGAAAAGGAATAGGGTTGGTGTGTTCTTTTTTGTTGAATTTTTTTAGTTTTATGGTCAGGCATGCTTTTTTGGGAAGTGTAAAAGAAGAAAACTTTGGCCCCAGAGGAGTGGATGTGGACTTAACTCTGGGGCATATCATATGGAAGATTTTGGAAGAAATTATTAAAGCAGACTATGGTGGGGTCAATAATAATAATCTGCTTGTGGTAGACAGAAGATAGAGTGTTTTCCTGTTGTCTCATGTTAAAATTTTGCTTTAGATTATCTTTATTTGTATATTACAATACGCTATGTGACTGGGGGTTGTTTGTGTTCATTTTGAATATTTTATTGATTACTTTTTTTGCATTTATTGAAATTGATTATTACTAATGCTAATGCATTAGTACTAGCTCAATAGCCTTAATTAGTTGTATTTAAGTTAGCTGCTAGACATAAGTTACTTGGCAGAGCTTTGGAAAGGAAATTCATATACTACTTACTAATTAATCTTCTAATCCAGTTCATTTCTTCTTTGTCAAGATGCTTATAAAACAAAAGGGGGCAAAAATGCCCCTCAACTATGGAAAATAGAGCTGGAATTCTGTTAGTACATGTGCTCGACTTGACTAATGGCCAGGGTATTTTTGTACCCAAAAGCAAATAGAGGGTATAATTACTCCATTTTAATAGTTCAGAGGCATTTTTGACATAAATAACAGTGAGCATGCCTATTTGCTATATATTGCAGTTTTGGTGTTAAGGCTGTGCAAAACTCTGTCTCTGTTACTCTTGTGTTTTATGTTTTAATTTGTTGGGGTTACTGCAATGATGCTGTGTGCTTGGCTGTTTTTGATCTTATGCTTGCCTTATTCTATGGTGTTACAGTTACTTTCTACAGACTCGAGGTTTGTCAGTTTTAGCCATACGGTTTTCTACCATTCATGATTTTTTTTAAACTTTTACCATCAGCTAAAGATGAAAGGTGAAAAAGAAAGAAACTCATCGACAGTGATATACGTAATCATTTATTAATTCTTTCAGCATCCTTCTTAAAAGATTTTAAGGTACATTTCAATTTTCAAGTTGCAATGTTCATTAAAACACAGGCCCCTACTTGATATAAAGTGTTTTTCATAAGACCTGTTATTTCAATATGGATTTTTTAGCTTTTTTCTTGTCTGAGAAAAATTGAGACTTAGGACTTGATTTTTTTCTTCCAAAAACCAAAAAGTGATTTAATTTCTTTTTCTCACTCACAAAATTATAATATTCAAAATCCAAATACTATTTTTATTCAAAAATTACAAATTTTATGTCCATCCGCCTACTTAATGGATGCAAATACTCTTCCTATTCGAACATTTAACATTTTCTTTTAGGTGTAAAGTGCAACCATACATTTATGGACTTGGCCAAAAGTGTTTACTGTTTCGAACCGTATGGCAAACATGATATATAGTATGTTACATGTATTTTAAATTTACCTTGGTGTACCAGAATCAAACAGATACGACAAAAGTGTAACTATTTCCTGCAGATCCTAGAAGAATATTACACCAAAAACAATGCCCCCTCTAATCTCATCTTTCTTGCTTTCTATTCTATCTTGCATTTCACCATGGAACACCCTTTCCTTCAAGCCGGAGTTTCACCATAGATAGTGTTATTTAATTGGGTAAAAAGTTGTAAGATCTAACTCATCAATAGTAGTAAAATGATATAACCCAAGGTTGGCAGGGGAGGAGGGTAGGGGCAGTACTGGCAGGGAGCGACAGGCGTCCTCTGGTTTGGGTTAACTTAACGTCTACGTTTGGGAAAGACAGAAGTTGTACCTCACCTTTGCCTGTTGCATCTTTACAGAGCCCTCTCATTTACTTCTTTAACCAAATCATGGGCCATTCCGTGCACTTCCCTAATTATTTTGCACTCGAGAGTCTGTACCATTTTTGGGCTTCCTGCAACTCTCAGCTCCTCTCTCATTTAATCTTTAACCATATAATGGCCCAGCTCCCTTACCCTAGTTCCCAAAGGAATACTCGTACTTTTTTCATTTTTTTGCTAGTAGATACTTTCCCAAGTCTTAAGCAAACAAAGACTACACCTCAGTGTGAAAAGGAAAAAGAAAAAAAGACCTGCCAAAAGATAGATATTTGTTTGTCTAGACAATCTTTTCTTTTAATAATACTAATAGAAAAACCAAAAATAATTAGCAATGAGCTAGAAATGATTCGTTGCCAAGGGAACAACTCAGAATCATTAGTGTATACGGCTGAACTCAACCAAGTAAGAAGTATGAATGTATGAGATAGAGACCGAATTTGAGAACTCTTTGAATCGAGGCTGCAACGGGGTACTCGCCACCGGACCTGACAAGACAATACTCCCCGAACACTGAACGAGCTTCAAGATCTCGGAAAGCACTATAAACGGTTGCACACGACTAACAGAGGGCCGTGATATCCGCACCCAACCGGATATCACAATGTGGATCTCGCCCAATATCGGTAGTGTATCAATAATTGACAAGAAAGAAGGATTTTTACCTTTTTTTAGAATTGTACTAGGGATGAAACTTTCCTACTATATAAAGGGAAGCTTTGTATTCAATAGACACATTGTACACGCATATCAAGGCAATACAACTTATTTCTCTGCTCTCTAGCTATTGAAAGGTTCTTATTTTAATCATAGGCCTTATATACGTTTGGCTTTGAATCGAGAGTCCGATCAAGGATAGAATTATTGTTCGACTTAAATCCGAGACCGGCCTTCACGTCATAACTTGTTTGGTCATTTATTTTATCTTTAATTTGTT
Source organism: Nicotiana undulata (assembly GCA_005239495.1). Taxonomy (NCBI): domain Eukaryota; kingdom Viridiplantae; phylum Streptophyta; class Magnoliopsida; order Solanales; family Solanaceae; genus Nicotiana; species Nicotiana undulata. The sequence continues at coordinate 12,697 of ML284757.1, forward strand.
TATATAACATTCTTGATTACTTGTAATGAATTAATCCACGTATCCTTAAAATTCCGTATAAATTTAATTGTTATCCGTTTTAAGGAAAAACAGTTTGGCGCCCACCGCGGGGCTAAGGATAATAGTGGTGGTTTGATACAAATCTCCATAGAACACTTTTTTTTACACTTGTTCTTTAAGGTCTCAATTTCAGGTCAGCTTAAAAATGTCAAATTCTCAGTCTACTCACTTGAACGTTGAGGCTGAGTCTGGCCATCATGGCGAAAATAACAATCTGGTGCCTAGCAATGAGGTGCCCCCTGCTAATCCCAACGGAGTCCTAGTTGCAGACCCAGTCGATGCTAACTCGTAGGTGGCCATCGACGCTAACCTGCCTGCCGATCTCGAAAACAATGTTCACGTAGGAGCTCGACCAACGACTCGAGGAGCGCCCGAAGGCGAAGGCGACATGTCAGCTTACGGATGATCTTCGAAGTGTTGTAGGCTCAACAAGTGATAACGCAACTTCAAAACCAAAGCCACGCCCCAGCAGAGTTGAGCTCGAACCATCCCGTGAAAACACCCGAAGAAATGAGCAGATCACCAAATGACCGGTTGAAGCTGCGTCCGGTGTCAGTCCCGAAGTAATGAAAATGCTCGAAGCATTAACGAAATAGGTGGAATCAGGTGAAAAGAAAATTGAGGCAAACGACAAGAAGGTGAAAACATACAATTCTACGGGCGATCAAATCCCAGGAGCACCCCCGATATTGAAAGGCCGGATTCCAAGAAATTTGTCCAAAAGCCTTACGCTTCGAGCGCGACACCAAAGCCGATCCCAAAGAGGTTTCATATGCCCGATATTTAAAAATATAATGAAACCACGAATCCCGAATGAGCATGTGGCCTCCTACAGATGCGCGATCAAAGGCAACAATTTGGTAGACAATGAAATCGAGTCAGTGTTATTAAAGAAATTCGGGGAAACTCTGTCAAAATGAGAAATAATATGGTACCACAACTTGCCCCCAAATTCCATTGACTCGTTCGCTATGCTCGCAGATGCTTTTGTAAAGGCTCATGTCTGGCCCATCAAGGTCGAGACCAGAAAATAGGACCTTTTCAATGTTAAGCAAAGAGACAATGAGATGCTCAGGGAGTTCGTGTCAAGGTTTCAAATAGAACGGATGGACTGGCCTCCGGTTGTAGATGATTGGGCCGTTCGGGCATTCACTCAAGGACTTAAACCATGAAGCTCCTTGGCTTCACAGTAGTTGAAACAAAATTGGTAGAGTACCCGGCGGTAACTTGGGCCGACGTCCACAACAAGTACCACTCAAAAATCAGAGTCGAGGACGACCAACTCGGAGCCCCTTCTGGGTTCGTTTATCCCATAAGAACCGACGACATGCCTAAGTGAGTCATCGATCATGAATCAAGGTCGATACGAGATCGATATCAACCATACACTGCAGATCGAAGGGGAAACGGACCTGGGCGTAACCCCACAAGGAAAGAGAAGAGAAGAACCATGGGACCAATACCCGGGGTCTGATGAGCAAGAATGGTTTTGACAGGTCGCTTGTGGGAATGGAAGCACCAAGATTATCAGAGTATAACTTCAACGTTGATGCAACCAGCATCGAATCAGCCATTGGGCGCATCAAGGAAACTAAGTGGCGCCGACCTGTCAAGAACCAAAATCCCTCCGACGGAGTCGTGATGGCACCCAGTCTCTAAATCTAGGTTAGCCTAACATATACCGAAAAGATAACAGATCCTACTAAACAGTTGATGAACATGAACCAGAAATTTCAAAATATCCCAATAGTCTCAACATGCTACAATAACCCAAAACTGGTAGTACACGTCATAAGACGTTCTAGGAGTACATTTAAATAATGAAAACATCATTGTTCAGGAATAGAAGAAAAACAATAGAAATAAATACAATAAAGGGTGACTTTACCTTGAAGTATCCAGCCACATCAAGCATAAGTCTCAAAAGCAACTCGATCCAAAGTACCAAGTTCTGCACAAAAAAATGTGCAGAACCGTAACATTAATACACCACGGTGGTACCCAACAAGTATCAAGCCTAACCTGGTAGAGTTGTGACGAGGCCAGGTCAAGACACACACTGAACATCTAAAGTTGTGCAGGATATGACATAAAGCTAACAAGTAAGGAATATCAAAAAAATTCCAATAGCGGACAGAAATCAAATTACACACATTAATAACGATAAGGGAAACACGAATGTCAACGAGAAATAACCAAGTATTTAAACAACAACATAGTTGGGGGTATGAATGAAGTATAAATGTGCTTAAGTAAGGAGAACGATTTCAACTCAACTCAACCAATCAAATCATTTCTAATACACAATTTCAACAATCCCACTTCTCGTAATCTCACATCATAAATCACAACTTCTAAGTCTTTAACGCACATGGCATCTTGTGTCCATATCTTTCCATCTCACTTTGCACGACAAAATCCACGTGCTAGTCGGTACATAATATCCATGTCGAATGCTAATTAAGATGTTCAAGAAATTTTATTTATATATCATAAAGTAAAATTACAGTTTCTACACCAAGTAGGAAATCAATGAGAAAGATGAGTTTTTTTCAGAAATCATTTGGGTGAAGAGAATAACATTTTTCAATGAAATACAACATCGGATAAGCTATTGAATTTAATATGGTATTTATTAATTAAAACATAATAACAATCCCTTTTTAAGTAAATAAAAACCTCAAACAAGTTAAGAAGATTAAGTTGAGAAATCAATTGAAATAAAATATGACAACTATTAGAAATGGTAATACCCAAGTATAAAGCGAGTTTTAACTTAAAAGTCACACAAGGCAGCATGATATTAATTATTTTATTTAAAATCACAATATTACTAACACACTCAGCAGGACAGGAGGTAATGACTCAACGTAGTAAATTCACCTTGAAAATCAATTTACAAGAATAATAGTATTAGAAAAAGAACTTAGGAAAGGACGGCAAGACGATAAGTCAACGACAATAACTCGATCCTCGAAAAAATAGTGAAGAACCGAAAATACAAATTCTCAAAGTCTCGTACGAAAAAACCGAAGCCAATGCAACAAACAGGAAATAAAAACACAAAATATGTTGCGGCGCGCCACCCATTCCCACCTTATATTATCAATATCAAAATTCACCCTTATTCCATCATATCATTTCACCCTTATTTCACCTGTTACAGCGTGCAACCCGATCCCACCGTATAATATCAATATCACAATATAAATATCCTCTCTTATTTAACCATCTCCCTTATTTCACCAGTTGCAGTATGCAACCCGATCCCCCGTACAATAATTTAAATCAACCGCAACAATTCAATAACTTCATTTACAAGAATTTCTACAATCAAGGGTATCAATACACGGCAACAAAGGAACCACGTAAAAACATAAGGAATACAATAAACTTTACAAAAAAATGATAGGACAGGTAAGGTACGTGATAACTAAGTATACAATCACAACAATTAGGATATGTAGCAGATAAGCACGAGGTCATAGAAGAAACTCAACAATTAAGAGGTAACAAGACAATAAGGAAGACAATTATTTCAACTAAGGCATATAAGGGCCAAATAACGCGTAAGAAGTACAATAGGTGCTAACATCGTCAAATAGAGCACGTAAAAGTAGACTACCAACGAGATATCACATATTATGACAATTCAATTAAAGGCATGGAAAGACACTAGACAATCTAAACCAGTGAAATACCACATATATATCGTGTACTCACTTGTCACCTTACGCACACGGCTTTCACATAACAAGATAGCACAATTTACTCAATTCCTAAGGGTAGTTTCCCCCACACAAAGTTAGGCAAGACACTGTAACGACCCGGTCCGTCGTTATGTAAAAACCTGCAGTATAATTGTTGTTATTGACTTGAAATAGATTGGTTATACTGTAATTGATGTATTAGAGTCGATAGGCTTGAAATCGAATGGTTGTAGTGAGAATTCTGTCAATTAGCCTTTTAAAATAGCCTTAAAAGGGGAAAAGTCAACTAAGAGTTGACTTATTAGTAAACAACCTCGGAATGCGGATTTTATGGTTCGAATAGCTTCGTTAGGTGATTTGGGACTTAGGAGTATGTTCAGAACAATTTTGTGATGTCCGGTGTAGAATTAGACTTGAATTGGCGAAAGTTAGTTTTTGATGATTTCCGGTCGGCAGTGGAAAATAGGCTATCGGGGTTGAAATGGAATTCCGAAAGTTGGAACAGGTTTGTAATGTCATTTTGGACTTGTCCGCAAAATTTCAGGTCAATCGGAGTTGATTTGGATAATTTCGGCATCATTGGTGAATTTTAGAAATTTCAAAGTTCTTAGGCTTGAATCCGATGTAATTTTGGTGTTTTGATGTTAGTTTTGGTGTTTCGAGAGTGCAACTAAGTTCGAATGATGTTATGGGATGTGTTGGTATATTTGGTTGGGGTCCCGAGGGGCTCG
>ML284758.1:777-15412 GCA_005239495.1 Nicotiana undulata
TGTTGTATTTTCATTTCCAGACTTGTATTTAGCATTCCAGTAGTTAGTCCGTGGGATTGTGACACCCCGGTTTTGGGATTGTTCGTTGTAGATGTCTTATCATTTCGTTTTGAGTTTTTTTTAAAGATAATATTATTATTTCTCTGCTCTGAAACAACTGAAGGGATTTGAAAGGCTCAGTAAAGTTTTGAGAGTTACTAGTGTGGAAAGTTTTACGTTATTTCATGTTTGTCATGTCTTTATTCTCCGCATTCTTAAAGTTTCGTTATTTTTATTAAGCAATGCTTTCAGGATTTTGTTGGGAATTTGTTAAAAGGGACGAACTATCGTTTCGTTCAGCATTAAATGATTTTAAATTGCTATTGCAAGTTATACGTTGGCTGGCCTAGCGGGTTCAACGTTAGACACAGTCACGGTCCAAAGGGTGGGAATTTGGGTCGTGACATTTTTTCCCACTATTTGACATTGTTTGCTACATGCGGGGGTGATTCATATATGAGGTGACGAGCATATATGCATGTGCCAGGGTTAACCATGCTCGGGGGGTAAATTAGGTGATAAATTATGGCTTGGAGAATCACACGACCTTCTTTCTTCATGCCTTACTTGACTCCTAGATACTAAGAACATAGTATTAAATATTAGAAACTAAGACTTAGCTTATTATAACTTGATCAAATTTGATGAAATTCTGAGAATATATTGATGTGTCTAATTTGGTCATCACTATGCGTAATCATTAGTACATTGCCACGACTGATATCCTTGAGATACTAGATTCTATACTTGTGTTGTAGATCATTCGTGGGATTTGTTGAAATACTTGAATGATAAGGTTCTTGCAGGTTTATTAAAGTATTGTTGGCTTGAAAAGTTGTGATTGAGATTCATTTGGAATATTCGTTTAAACACTCTCCTTGACGTTATTTATGCTTCTTGCCTTGTTTCTCTATGATATACATATGCTTGGTAAGGAAGAGTGTAAGCACGAAGGGTGATACCGTGCCATTGTATATACATAATCGTCTGAGGGAGAGTGTAAAGCACGAAGGGTGATGTCATGCCATATTATTTGATAGTAAAAGCACGAAGGGTGATGTCGTGCCATAATATTGAGTGTAAAAGCACGAAGGGTGATGCCATGCCATATCGATTGAGAGTGAAAGCACGAAGGGTGATGTAATATCATTTGTGAGTAAAACACGAAGGGTGATGTCGTGCCATGTTATGCGAGTGTAAAGCACGAAGGGTGATGCCTTGCCATTTAATTTATATTATCATGCTTTAAATTATCATTAGTTCAGGCACGATGGGTGTTTCCGTGAAAGTGAGGATGAGGGACATGTATTATATTGTGATATGCTTTCCTTGTGTATACGTTCATGCCTTTACATTGAGCTGTTATTGTCGTATTTATGCTTCTTATGTGACTTGTCGTTAATGCCCTGCCCTTGTTGTCTATCTTATTTGTTATTGTGTCGTTCATGCCTTCTAGTTGCTAAACTTGCAAATACCATGCCTACTTCCTGCTGTCATAATTACATCTTTGTCGTATCTATTTTGTTGCATTTAGGACAGGCCTTCTACCATGCTAGTCATTCATGCTTCTACTTGTTAACTTATAAAGATCATGTGTTCCCCTCTTATTCGTTATATCTATATTTACTCCTCTACCATGCTAGTAGTTGAGATTATTGTCACGACCCCAAATCCTAACAAGTCGTGATGGCGCCTATTGTGGAACTAGGCTATCCAACCATCACATAACTACTCATTTGTTCTATTATAATATTTCAAAAATCAATAACAAGCAACAACAGAGTATAAAATAATTTCTTTAAGTCTTTACGTCCCCATGATAATCTAACAGTCTAAGAAAACCTCCCAAGACTGGAGTCAACATGGTCACGAGCATCTAAGAAATAAAACTAACTCTGCTAATGTCTTAAACAATGTCTATGAAATAAATACTAATACTAATAAAGGAAGGGAAATGGAGAAGCTGCGGACGCTGGGCAGCTACCTCAAAATCCCGTAAAGTTGCTGCTAACGAACAAAGATGGCTACTGCTCCGCACTAGTACCTGGATCTGCATAAAGGGGTGCAGGGAGTAATGATGAGTACGCCAACTCAGTAGTAATGAAAATAAATCACAGTCTGAAGTATATGAAACACACAGTACAAAACACCAATCCACAAACAGTAAAACATCAAGTCTCAATACAATATACATAAGTTCGAAAACCAATTTCCAGAAAAATCCTTTCAAACAAGTATATTTTCCAATATTTCTCAATAAAACGCTCAGTAAAATCAGTTTTAAAAATGAAGTGAATCATAGTAAAAAACTCAGTGAAATATAATCATAAATCTACCCCTCGGGCCATAATCATCTCTCATAACATTTCCCTCAGCACCTCACCATCACTCAGTATCAGCCCAACAGGCAACCTCACAGTCACTCAGTATCAGCCCAGCGGGTAACCTCACAGTCACTTAGTATCAGCCCCGCGGGCAACCTCACAGTCACTCAGTATCAGCCCCGCGGGGAATCACTCGCACTCACTAGGTACCTGCGCTCACTAGGGGTGTGTACGGACTCCGGAGGGGCTCCTACAGCCCAAGTGCTATATCAAGCCACATCATGGCATAAATCACTCACAATATTGGCCCTCGGCCTCTCTCATATCATAATATCCTCACAATATTGGCCCGCGACCTCACTCAGTCAGACACTCTCAACATGCCACTCGGGCCATCATTATACCGGGTTCTCGACCCAAAAACAGTGTTTCATTTTCAAGAAATAATATAAAAAATACTCTGAGTGTCAAAACAATCATCAAGAAAAGACTGAGTGAAAATCATAACATATCAAGTGAGGAAAATAGTAAAAATAGCCCCCAAGGGGTAAACAGATCGGCACTAGGCCCCAAACATGACTTACAACCCAAATCATATAAAAATATATCAATACTATTAATCATAGGCTTAAAAATCGGTTTCGCAACTCAATAGTTTCCTAAAAAGGGATATATTTACAAATTTCCAATCTTTGCATTCCAAAATCCGTGAAAGGATTCAAGGTCCAGGGTTTCATACCCTCAAGACAGGATTTAAAGACATTACTTACCTCAAACTAGCCCGAAACGCTACTCTGCAACCCGCTTGCCTCTCGTATCAACTTCTGAATGCTCCAAATCTACCAAGATTAGATTTTTATCATCAAATTATGCTAAAGGAATGAATTCCAATTGAAAAGTACCAATTTTAGCATAAAACCCGAATTTAGCCAAAACCCGACCCCCGAGCCCGCATCTCGGAACCCAACAAATTTTATACCAAAATGTTCTTCATCATCTCACGAGTCCTTACATATAAAGACGCTAAAATCAGAGTTCGTTTGACCCCTCAAATCATCTTCTAAAGGTCTAATAATCTCAAGCCCTAACTCCACATTTTTCTACTGATTTTCATGAATTAAACACTGATATTGTGTTCCGTAATCACATATAATCGAGTTTTAGAGTCCAAAATCCTTACCTCAATGAAGAACGATGATTTCCTTTCTTCAAAATCGCCTCAAAAGCTCTCTTTCCGTACAAAAATGGTGAAACATGGGTATTGGTCGCGGAGGGTTTATTTAAATACTGCCTAGGTAATTATTCATCGCGATCGCGGAACCCACATCGCGATCGCGATTCACAAATCTTCAGTTGCCCAAAAATACTCTCTGCAATCGCAACAAAGCCCACGCGATCGCGGTTCAGTAGAACCTCAACCCACGCGATCGCTGCCCGACTCACGTGACCGTGAAGAACAACTGACCCGCTACCCATGCGTCTGGCTAACTCTACGCGATCGCGGACTAGGCCTACGCGATCGCACTGCAAAAGCTCCTCACCTCACGTGATCGCGACCAGACATCAGCGATCGCGATGCACAAATATGACCGAGCTCCCAATTGCTCTACGCAATCGCGGCAATTACCACGCAATCGCGATGAACAGACCCCTGCTGCACTAACACCAGAAAACAACAACTTTCCTAAGGCCAAACTGCCCGTTAACCACCCGAAATCAATCCCGAGCCGCTCGGAACCCCAACCAAAATTACCAACACATCCCATAACATCATTCAAACTTAGTTCCACTCTCAAAACACTAAAAATAACATCAAAACACCAAAATCACATCGGATTCCAGCCTAAGAACTTTGAAATTTCTAAAATCCACCAACGATGCCGAAACTATCCAACACAAGTCCGATTGACCTGAAACTTTTCAGACATATCCACAATGATATTACAAACCAGTTTCAACTTACGGAATTCCATTTCGACCCCGATAGCCTATTTTTCACTGCCGACCGGAAATCGCTAAAAACTAACTTTCGCTAATTCAAGCCTAACTCTACACCGGACATCACAAAATTATTCTGAACACACTCCTAAGTCCCAAATCACCTAACAAAGCTATCCGAGCCATAAAATCTGCACTCCGAGGTCGTTTACTAATAAGTCAACTCTTAGTTGACTTTTTCAACTTTAAGGTTATTTTAAAGACTAAGTGGCTAAACTCTCACTTCAACCATTTCGATTTCAAGCCTACCAAATATAACACATCAAAAAAAGTATAACCAACCTATGACAAGTCAATAACAATAATTATAATGCAGGTTCTACGTAACAACAGACCGGGTCGTTACAGTTATATTCCTTTTCCTAATTGTTGTCATTATCCCTATGTTTTCCGCCTAGTCTGTTACTGATGCCCTTATGTACATCCTTGTTCATTATTGCTACTTGCATATTTTTCTACTTTTGTCATTACTGTTATCGACACTTCTGTCATCCGGTTGGTACTGTTTTATGCATATTTGGTGAGGATGAGATAAATGCACGAAGGGTGTTGCCGTACAATTAACTTGATATCACAGTATACTCCTCACTCTACGAGTGTTATGGGTGACTATTGTGGTTTATTGGTTTTCGCTCTAGGAAATGATTAGTCGAGATATTGCAAACTGTTGCATTGTATATTCATTTTGTGTACTCTATTCTGTTATACTATAATATAGCTCTATTGCTAGTTTTCGGTACAAATTTTAGCAGTGAGCATCTTTTAACTAAAAAGCCCCGTCACTACTTAGACGAGGTTAGAGAAACTACTAACTGGGTATATGGGGTCGGTTGTACTCATACTACACTTCTGTACCTTGCATGCATAGTTTTGGAGCAGGGCTGCTGGTGATGTCGGAAGCTGATCCAGAAGATGTCAGTGCATTCCGGATATAACTTCCACTTGTCCTTGGTTGCTTTAGATTTTGTTAATATGTTTAAGTAACTTTCAAATAGATCGTGTAATTATTTGTATCATCTTTGTAAATTCCAAGTCTTAGAAGCTCATGATTCGTTCTACTAGTTCTTGGGGTTAATTTGTAAATGTCCAGATAATTCTTCATTAGTTTCCTATAATTTCATTTGGATTGTATTGATTGTTAGTTTCTTACCTAGCGGGTCGAGTTAGTTGCCATCACGATTAGTGATTTTTGGGTGGTGAAAAGTTGGTATCAGAGCCCTAGGTTCATAGGTTCTATAAGTCATGAGCTAGTGTCTAGTAGAGTCTTGCGGATCGGTATGATGACGCGCATTCCTATCTTCGAGGCTACATGGAATTTAGGATAAACTTCTCATCTTTATTTCTTTATCATGCGTCATTGATTCAGCTTGAAGTGCAACTCTTTGAATTCCTTCCACGCATTCGTATGAGCATGTGAGCGCTCGGTATCGACTAAGTATCGATTTCTTTTGATTCCATGGATGAGGTACGAGATGTGATTTTTTTGTGCTGATGATGGGTCATTCTGGAGGACTTGAGGAAGTGTTTTGACTGCATCTTGAGCATGGGAATTTTGGTTGTATGCATGTGCTTTTGGGCTTATACGTTCGGTAGTGTCCCTACGAGTGGAATTTGTGGTTGGCGAGTGGGTGGATGACTAAATGTTGAGTAGGATGTGACTGCGGGCTGTGTTCATATGACCTGAATGTGAAGAGAAGAGTTTGCTTGAGGTGTAAAAAAGGACTGATAGGTGCTTGGTTTCTATCTCGATGTGGGGTGTAATCCCGAGTTATGAGTGTGTTAAGAGGTTTTCCATGTTGTTTAAATATGGGACGAATTTGATTCTCATGCCTTATTGATGAGTTCAGACTTAGGAAGATTAATTGGTGTCATAGTAGTGTGGCTAGAATATAAGATTTACATTGAATGGTGTCGAGACTCGCGATATTTCTATATTATTGTGGATTATGCATTTTAGTATCAGGAAGGTGGAGGAAATGACTTTATATTCACAAAAGGTCTCTTCAGAGTGGGTATCTCAGTTGTGGTACTTTGGGGTGCTAAGAGGGAATGCAGCGGCTTATGGGCCTTAGGGCGATGTGGTTTTTATGCTAGAATCTCTTATGGCGAGCTTTGGGGTAAGGATCATGGTGTTCTCGCAAGGAAGGGTATAAACTTGAGGGTAACTTGGAAGGAACTTGGAGGAAACATGGCAATTTGACAATAAATTGGATCAACATGGTAGTGATATGATCGGTTCTTTGGGTACTTATGATGTGTAGAGTCTCCATAGGTGTTTCGTGGCAATGCTTATGGGTTTTGGGCAACTGCGTGGCTTGGTTGAGTTAGAGGGATTCAGTTATGATAGCTTGGTTATGTGCAAATGGATTCCAAGGATTTATCGGTGCTTTCTATCATGGTTCGAGGTGGATATTTCCTACTGGTGTGAGGAACATGTTGCGTATTGGGATTTCCTCCTAGATGAGATCAAATAGAAGGTTTCTGACTGATCGGGATTGAGTTTTTCATGTGCAAGGTCAAAGTTCAGTTTTGAAGGGAAGGTCATGAATTTTTAGACAACACAGACGGTTTCAGATGTCTAGATGGAGGCTATTACTACTTGGTATTTCCTGAGAAGGGCGTGCATTTCAGAAGGCGCATTGTCTTTTGACTTACGTATGCATCATTGATATTGCGATGCTCACCTGGTTAGTCAACTGTTGAGATTCAGATTTTGTTATGTGGCACAGAAGAATTATAAAAGTATTCCTCGTGGGATGATCATATACGAGAGATGTGTTAGACATTTAGGCGGTGGGGATGGGATCAGGTAGGGGAAGATTCGTGTGTTCTATGGATTTGGAGATTGGGAGTTCTCAGAAGCAAATTGTTTCATGGTTGTGGACTGTGAAATACGTCCAAATCTATCTAGACGATAATGTGTGTTATGGTTATGTCGTTGTGGACTTTTGGAGGGCTATTTGTCCGTTCGGGGATGACCGAAGTTGATTTGGGTCCCCATTGGTAGGCCCAATGAGGATGTGTATTCTGTATTAGATCGGATTTGCTTGCTCTTGCGCAGTTGTTACCACTAGTTTATCGTCGGGTGGAATAGATGCTATTCACGCCTTGGTCTATGTTATGTGTTCCTCTCTTATGCTATGACGGATTGTGAGGGTTGCATGGTTCTTCACACGCATATTGTAATTCAGTTTAGGCCTCATGGCGCGATGGGCGATATGGCCTCTGTGATGTTGACTTGCTTATTGCACCATAGTTGTGCTTGTCCTTCTCACTATTGTTTGTCCCTAATAATTTTCCCACAATCATATTTTGTGTACTCTACTGTGCTTGATATTGAAGCACATGTGATTAGTGAGCCTGAGTATTATGGCTCGATGGGTACCCTATGTGGATTGATATGATGGGATCAGGTTTTACGCCGCAACGCTACTTTGAGGAAATGTAACTCCTGATGCTTACGTCATGTAGTTTTACTTTCACCTTGTTGAAAACAGTTCATAGGAAACTGCTAAAATTTCCTTGCCTGCTTAACTTGTTTGGTAGTCTTCTTATTTAACTTCTTACTGTTATCTGTCATGTCTGAATTATTACTTGTTGGTGTTTGGGACCGTGTTGTGTGGGGATCCATATGAATATTATTGATATTTGTCAGTGGGGCTGCTTGTATTGGCTGAGATGAGGTTTCTAACTTGAGGTTTGCACTATCATATTGGGATGAGGATGGTTTGGAAGAATAATACTATATTTTCCTAAGGGTTTGGACAATGGCCCTGGTCGCACGAGTGATTTATTTGGCTTATTAATCAGATGTTTGGTTAAGAGGTTATGCGTGTTTCTTTCATCATCGGCAGGTGTGAAGGTTTTAAATGAGGCTCTAATTGATATAAGGTTTGCTACCGGCACCAGATTTGTTTTTGGGCAGTAATGGTGGTCAGCAGTTCCTGCTGTGAGTGTCTGAGTGACGGGGAGTACCATGTGAATACATCTTGGGGTTATGTTTATGACCTAATTCAGCTTGTTCAGGCTTAGATAGTGTGTAGATGTGAGATTCTGGTCTTGTAATGAATTTGGGATGTTAGGGATTGGGTTCTAAGGTTTAAGGACCAAGGTTGAAGTAAGGATCTCTAGTTATGTTGCGTTGGCAGGCTCATATGGAGAAGGGTGACGCGGGATCACCCCCGGCTATATGCATAGTAAGGTTACACAGTGATTTGATAGCTTTAGAACGACTACTGGCACGTCCGAGGACGAACGTATGTTTAAGTGGTGGAGGATGTAAAGACATGACTGGTCGTTTTGAGCATTTGCACTTTTCTCGGTAGTTTGAGTGCACGAGTATCCAGGGATGATGTATTATGTGATGACCCGATAGCTCAGCTTATGTTTTAGAACCTAATTTTGTTTTTCGAAGCCTCAAATACTTCATTTTATCCCTCCACGATTTCCGTGTGTAGTTCGGGGGTTTTTCCGGAAAGCTTTTATGTTAAAAACTGATAAAAATATGAATTATTTTGCGTTAAAACCCATTTGAGTTGATTTTGGTCAACATTTTGAGCAAACAGACTCGGATACGTGTTTTGACAGTCCCGATGAATCCGTATCGTGATTTGGGACTTGGGCGTATGCCCGGATTCGAATTCCGAAGTCCCTAGCTCGAGTTATCGCATTTTTGTTGAAATTTGAAAGTGTAAAGGCTTAATGAATCTAAAGGTTTGATCAACGTTTGAATTTTTTGGTACTTGTCCGTATTTTGGTTCCGGGATCCGGTATAGGTTCATTGCTATATTTATGACTTATCTGTCAAATTTGGTGAGAAACAGAGTTTGTTTGACGTGATTCGGACGTCCGATTGTTGAGATTGAAGTTTTAAAGTTTTCTTGAATTTTTTTTGATTTGGTGCTCAATTCGTAGTTTTAGGTGTTATCTTGGAGATTTGGTCGCGCGATCAAGTTTGCATAATATTTTTAGACTTTTGTGCATATTTGTCTTAGAGCCCCAAGGGCTCGAGTGAGTTTTGGATAGGCTACGGAGTGGTTTAGACTTAGAAAACATAGTTGGTGCATCAGATTTGCAGACCTCGCATTTGCGAGGACTTGATCGAAAATGCGAGCCTCACAAATGCAAAGTCAGGCTCACATTTGCGAAGAGGGAGGGGGCTGGGTCATCTTTGCTTTTGCGAAGAGAAGCCCGCAAATGTGGTGGGGGCAGGGTTCACATTTGCGAGAATATTGTCATATTTGCGACTGGAATCAGATCAAGTCACTCACATTTGCGAGTTAGAAGTTTGCTTTTGCGAAGGACCTTGGCTCACATTTGCGACATATGCGTCGTATTTGCAAAGATATCAGGCTTAGATATTCTTCGCATTTGTGAGGATTTGATCGCAATTGCGAACTTTGTGTCGCAATTGCGATAACTACAACTGGATAAAAGAAGGGAAAACAGGATTTTTGTTCATTCTTCAAATTTTCAAAACTAGAAAATCCTAGAGGAAATTTTTCAAAGAACTCTTCTTCCCCAATCCATTGGTAAGTGATTCTAACCTATCTTCTTTCAATCTTTTATTTTTCATAAGTTTCAACCAAAAATCTAGTGTGTTCATGGTGGAAATTGGTGGTTTGAGTAGAATTAGGGATTTTTATAAAAAAAAATTGGGATTTAGACTTCAGATTGAGGTTGAATTTCAATAAATAAATTACATTACCGGGCTCGGGGGTGAATGGGTACTAGAGCTTTGGTCCGAATTTCGGGTTTGGACCAAGCAGGCTCGGGAGTTGACTTTTTCAATAATGACCTAAATTGAATCTTTTGCAACCGTGGGTAGTTCCTAAGGCTTAATGTGAATCATTTGGTTGGTAAATTCCTAGATTCATTTGGTTCAGAGACTTGTTTGAAAGGAAAAGATGTGGTTGAGCTTTGAGTTGATCTTTGGAGCCAGGTAAGTGTCTTGCCTAACTTTGATGAGGGTATTTTTCCGACTATTTGACATTGTTTTCTACTTGCGGGGGTGATACATACATGAGGTGACGAGCATATATTCATTTTCCAGGGTTAACCATGTTCGGGGGTAAATTATGTGATAAATTGTGTCTTGTAGAATCACGTGACATTCTTACTTCATGCGTTACTTGACACCTAGATACTAAGAACATAGTATTAACTGTTAGAAACAAAGACTTAGCTTATTATAATTTGATCAAATTTGATGGAATTCTGAGAATACATTGATGTGTCTAATTCAGTCATCACTATGCATAATCATTAGTACATTTCCACGGTCGATATTCTTGAGATACTATATTCTATACTTGTGTTGTAGATCATTTGTTAGATTTGTTGAAATACTTGAATAATAAGTTTCTTGCAGGTTTATTGAACTATTGTTGGCTTGGAAAGTTGTGATTGGGATTTATTTGGAATATTCGTGTAAACACTCTCCTTGATGTAATTTATGTTTCCTGCCTTGTTTGTCATTGATATACATATGCTTAGTAAGAAAAAGTGTAAAGCACGAAGGGTGATGTCATGCCATTGTATATACATTATCATGTGAGGGAGAGTGTAAAGCACGAAGGGTGATTTCGTGCTATATATTTGAGAGTAAAAGCACGAAGGATGATGCCGTGCCATATTATTGAGAGTAAAAGCATGAAGGGTGATGCTGTGCCATATTATTGAGAGTAAAAGCATGAAGGGTGATGCCGTGCCATATCGATTGAGAGTGAAAGCACGAAGGGTGATGTCATATCATTTGTGAGTAAAAGCACGAAGGGTGATGTCGTGCCGTATTATGTGAGTGTAAGGCACGAAGGGTGATGCCGTTCCATTTCATTTATATTATCATGCTTTAAATTATCGCGAGTTCATGGCACGATGGTAGTTTCCGTGCAGGGGAGGACGAGGGACATGCATTATATTGTGATATCCTTTCCTTTTGTGTACATTCATGCCTTTACATTGAGTTGTTATTGTCGTATTTATGGTTCTTATGTGACTTGTCGTTAATGCCCTGTCCTTGTTCTCTATCTTATTTGTTATTGTGTTGTTCATGCCTTCTAGTTGCTAAACTTGCAAATACCATGCCTACTTCCTGCTGTCATAATTACATCTTTGTCGTATCTATTTTGTTGCGCTTAGTACAGGTCTTCTACCATGTTAGTCATTCATGATTCTACTTGTTAACTTATAAAGATCATGTGTTCCCATCTTATTCGTTATATCTATATTTATGACTCCACCATGCTAGTAATTGAGGTTATATTCCTTTTCCTAATTGTTATCTTTATCCCTATGCTTTCCGCCTAGTCTGTTACTGATGCCCTTATGTACATCCTCGTTCATTATTGCTACTTGCGTATTTTTCTACTTTTGTCATTACTGTTATCGGCACTTCTGTCATCCGGTTGGTACTGTTTTACGCATATTTGGTGAGGATGAGATAAATGCACGAAGGGTGTTGCCGTACAATTGACTTGATATCACGATATACTCTTCACTCTACGAGTGTTATGGGTGACTATTGTGGTTTATTGGTTTTCGCTCTAGGAAATGATTGGTCGAGATATTGCAAATTGTTGCATTGTATATTCGTTTTGTATACTCTATTCTGTTATACTATAGTATAGTTATGTTGCAGTTTTCGCTACAGATTTTATCAGTGAGCATCTTTTAACTAAAAAGCCTCGTCACTACTTCGACGAGGTTAGACAAAATACTTACTGGGTACATGGTGTCGGTTGTACACATACTACACTTCTGCACCTTGCGTGCAAATATTTGGAGCAGAGCTGCTGGTGATGTCAGAAGTTGATCCAGACGATGTTCGTTCATTCTGGATATAGCTTCCACTTGTCCTTGGCTTCTTTAGATTTTGTTAATCGGTTTAAGTAACTTTCAAACAGATTGTGTAATTATTTGTATCAGCTTTGTAAATTCCAAGTCTCAGAAGCTCATGATTCGTTCTACTAGTTGTTGGGTTTAATTTGTAAATGTCAAGATAATTCTTCACTATTTTCCTATAATTTCATTTGGATTGTATTGACTATTAGTTGTCTTACCTAGCGGGTCGAGTTAGGTGCCATCACGACTAGTGATTTTTGGGTCCTGACACATACACATGAGAACTAAATGGTGTAGAGAGCTATAAAATGGGGATACTTTTATTGGATGCACTATTTGGTAAAAATGTCTTACCACACCCTATTTTCCCTATGTTGTTTAACATAAACCCACTTATGTAAAAGAAATTTAACATGTAACCACTTTGAGCATACAATTTTCTCTGAAGTTTCAAGGTATATATTATGTTCGTATCTGTATGCATCACTTCAGACTAATTTTTCTGAAGTTTGTTTGCGGCAGTGCAAACTTCAGAATGATTTTTTTTGAAGTTTGTACTACGGCGGAAGAACTTCAGACATGATTGTATGAAGTTTATACTCGACGGGATAACTTTAGACTCTGCTTTTTTGAAGCTTATATTGTGATGGGCTCACTCCGAAATTTGTAACTTCAAACTAATTTGTTTGAAGTCCGCACTACGAAGGAAGAACTTCAGACCCGATTATCTAAAGTTTGCACTTCACAACTCCAGACTTTAATTTTTAAATACCTCTTAAGTGTGTTCCGAAGAAGGTAAATTTACAAATTTTTATGTGATGCATACAATGATGACTTCAAAATCATATATATTTTCACTTCCTTTCGTAATTGAGCTGAAAATGTTTTAATGTACATTGACTTTGTTTACTCTAAAACGGATAATAATTGAATTTATATATGGTTTTAATGATATTTGATCTCACTTGGCACAAACTGAGAAAATGTGAATATATGCAAATGGATATTAAAATTGACTATAAAGAAAAATAAAGCAAACCAAATGAGACGTGCAGCTTTGGCCCTCGAGACAGGTTACCCTTGAACCAAAGGAATGAGCAGAGTTAGATATGAATAAAATAACAAAGTATTGAGAGCATAAACAATAGCATTTTGCTTTGAATTGCGTGAATCTGATGCCTTTACAAATGATTAGACCCTCCCCCTTTATATAGTAGAGGAGTTCTACTTATGATACAATTCTAAATACAGTAAGAAATCCCATGATTGGATAATTTGTTAGAATCTGATTTTAATGATGAAAATAATATACTCCCCCCGTTTCAATTTATGTGAACCTGTTTGACTAGGCACGAAGTTTAAGAAAAAATGACGACTTTTCAAATTTGTGGTCCTAAACAAGTCAAAAAAGGGCCCAGAGTATTTATGTGGTTATAAAAGCTTCTTACTAAGGGTAGAATTGTAAGTTTAAGCTAAAGTGTTTCCAAATTTAGAAAGGAGTCATTCTTTTTGGAACGAACCAAAAAGGAAATAGGTTCACATAAACTAGAACAGAGGGAGTATATGTTGTGTAGGTACCTCTCGAGATTGAAAGAACAAGATCACTGACGAATCCAAAATCGAGGATATTGCGGAAGAATAAATGAAGAAGACTGAATCTAGTACGATCCTTATGGTATCCATAACTAAGGAAACAAATAAAGACTGATGAAAGAACGACAGAGTAGATTGCGGAAAGAATAAAAGAATCAAGCAATCAACGACACCAAGAATCTCTCACGCGACTAATTCTGGAAAGCCCAAGATCCTAGGGGGATTTCAGCGCCATCAAAGGAAGCCTTCAGCGCATCCCTTTCTGCCCTAGCCGTTGCGGAACATCCTTATTCTTGGAAAGAATCAATCTCTTTTCAAGGATCAAATCTCTTGGGTTGGCAGCGTCTCTTCAGCAGTCAGAGCTTACTCATATCTATACACTCTTTTGTACATTAGGAAGATATACTTTGATCGAACCAATTACCCTCTCTTTGTTCTACTACATACAAACATTGTAGCTCCTAAAAGATCTGTTGTGTAACAAGTTAGAGAAGAGAGAGAGAAAACCACTGGTGAGGCATTGTATCGAAAAGAAATTGAGAGTCACTGAAAGATATCCATAGGTGTAAACTACACCATCTCTGTATTCTCGAAGAACATCATTCACTGAAAGAGAACACCTTTGCAACCCAAGGGGACTGGACTAGGATTCACATTGAATCCGAACTAGTATAAAATTCTGGTGTCTTTAATTCCTGCACTTTTATTACTGTCTTTACTTTCTACTGTGTTATTACTTCGGTGCTATTTCTAGTCGACTAATTACATAACCAGTCAACTAGTAAAATAATTAAAAATAGTCAATTCCCCCCCTCTTGCACTTTCAGAAATATTCTTTG
>ML284758.1:15541-42707 GCA_005239495.1 Nicotiana undulata
CCCCCCCCCCCCCTCTTGCACTTTCAATTGGTATCAGAGTTTCGCTCACATTTTACTTTTGCTTACAGCTTGTGAGAAAAGATCATGGCCAATCAAGTCATTATTGGAGCACTTTTCCAGGAAGGAACATCCCAAGTGAGGCCACCCTACTTCAATGGTCAACACTTCTCTCACTGGAAAGTGCACATGGAAATCTACGCAGAGTTCTGCGATGTCAAGGTATGGAGAGTCATCAAAAAGGGAAACTACCCACCACCAGTTGCTGATACGGCTCAAACCCTCGCTGATCTTGAGGACATCTATGCATACACTGAAGAACAAATGGCTATTGTGCAAGTTAATCCAAAAGCAAGAAATTTGCTTTACAATGCTATTAGTGGTGAAGAATATGAGAATATATCCAGCTGTGATACAACCAAGGAGATGTGGGATAAACTTGAAGTCACTTATGAAGGAACGAGCAAGGTAAAAGAAACTCACATCAACATGCTGGTACACGACTATGAACTATTTCAGATAAAAGAAGGAGAATCCATCGAAGAAATGTTTGCCAGATTCAGCAAAATTATAAGTGATCTAAAGGCATTTGGAAAACCATACTCCAATGGTGATCAAGTGAGAAATATTCTGAGAAGCCTACCTACCACATGGCAAACGAAAGTCGTCACTCTTGAATCTGAACAAAATGTCATATGATGAACTTCGGGGAGAACTCATAGCTATTGAAAAGACCCATCTGAAGAAAACTGCTCAAGAAGAAAAGAAGAAGACTGTAGCTTTCAAAGCTACAACTGATAGAGCAGAAAGCGATATAGATGATGATCCCGAAGCTCTCAAAGAAGAAATTGCTCTAGTATCAAGAAACATGGACGGACTGATGAGGAGATACAGAAACACCAAGAAAGGAAGGTTCCCATCCAGGCGTACCAGACAATATGGAGAACAAGATAAAAATGATGGAAAATGGTATGAATGCGGAAGATTTGGACATGTTCAAGCTGAATGCTCTGAACTCAAAAGAAAAGTCTCCAAAGGATTCAACAAGAATAAATCATTTGGAAGCTGGAGTGATGAAGACAGTTCAAAACATGAAGAAGTAGCCAACCTGTGTTTCATGACAATTCTTGAAAATGACATGAAGAAAATCTATGGATGTTGGACAGACGAGGATGACTCTGACAATGAAGAAAAAGATGGAAATGAAAACTGTTTCATGGCTCTAGGTGAAACAAGCGAGGTAAGACCCTATAACTGTGACAGATGTAGTGAATTGCAGGATATTCTTGATCTTACTTTAAAAGAATCACAAAAATTGTTTGATGAGATAAAAAGACTAAACAGAGAAATAAGAGATTGGAAACTCAAACTTGATTTATGTGACATTGAAAAAGGATGAACTTCATGATGAGTATAATGGATTACTTTTGCTGCTCAACCGCGTGTGCAAATCCACTGGTTATAGTTCTACCAGGTTCAGGAAGACATCTTATAAGTCGACTAGAAAATGACCTTCCAGAACATAGTCAACTAGTTCTGACTCAAGTGGAAAATCCATAACTGGATAAATCCCCAAATGTCACTATTGCAATAAAAGTGGTCATAAGTATTCCTTTTGTCACTTTCGAAAATCAAATGTGTCAGGATGGGTTTGGAGACCCAAAAACAATCCTGAACCTATCAATGCTAACCCAAAGGGACCCAAGCAGACTTGGGTACCTAAGAAAAGATAAACAAAATGTTTTGCAGGAACACCACAAAAGGAGTCGCAAAGGAAAAGGTGACAAGAACTTGTTTAAAGAAATTACAAAAATTGATGGAGGAAATGTAAAATTTGGTGATGACTCAAAAGGAAAGATAGTTGGTACTGGAACTGTTCTGTTCAACAAAAATTGTGATATCACTGAAGTTTATCTTGTGGATGGACTCAACTACAATATCCTTAGTATAAGCCAACTGTGCGATTCAGGATACGAGGTAAAATTCAAGAAAACGGGTTGTGCCATCGAGGACGAATCAGGTAAAATAGTTCTTCCAGGCAAAAGGTATGGTAATGTTTACATCCTTGATGGTTTTTAAAATATAGATGGTCATATCTGCTTAACTTCTATTTCTGATGATCCTTGGATTTGGCATAAGAAACTTGGTCATGCAAGCATGCATTTGATAGAAAAGCTTTCCAAACGAGAACTAGTTATTTACCCAAATTAAACTTTTCTAGAAATCACGTATGTGATGCATGTCCAATTGGTAAACAAACTAGAAATTCTTTCAAAAGCAAAGATATTGTCTCTACTTCAAAGCCTTTGCAATTACTACATATGGATATGTTTGGACCTACTAGAACTGCCAGCATTGGGGGTAACATATATGCTTTTGTTATTGTTGATGATTACTTACGTTTTACTTGGGTGATTTTTCTATCCCACAAGGATGAAGCCTTGAAATTTTTTGAGATCTTCTGTAAAAAGGTTGAGAGAGAAAAAGGATCTCTCATCACTACTATGCAAAGTGATCATGGAGGAGAATTTGAAAGTCGAGCTTTCGAAGACTTCTGCAATGATCAAGGATATACTCACAACTTCTCTGCACCTAGATCTCCTCAACAAAATGGAGTGGTTGAACGGATAAATAGAACTCTACAGGATATGGCCAGAACCATGATGTTAGAACATTCCTTGCCAAGTCACTTCTGGGCGGAAGGTGTAAGTACTACTTGTCACATTCTAAATAGATACCTCATTAGACCTATCCTGAAGAAAACTCCATATGAGCTATGGAAAGGTAAGCGTCCAAACATATTAAGCTATTTCCATCCCTTTGGAAGTAAGTGTTTCATTCATAACAATGGTAAGGACAATCTTAGAAAATTTGATCCAAGAAGTGATGAAGGTATTTTTCTCGGTTACTCATTAAATAGCAGATCTTTTAGAGTGTATAATAAATGCACCCTGTGTGTAGAAGAATCTGTGCATGTTATTTTTGATGAGAATAACACTCTGGACGACAAAGAATTTGATGCGGGTGAAGATTAACCAATGCAGAAATCTCAAGAGGCAAACCAACCTCAAGAGTCAACTAGTAAACCTGTCAACATTGAAGAGTCGACTAATGTAATTAACAATAGTCAACTTGAAGAATCAAAGGAATCAATTACTTCTGCTGCTCGTCTAAATGAGTGGAAGAATGTGTCTGAGTATCCTCAAAAATTCATTATTGGTTATCCGAATGAAGGGATGAAAACAAGAGGATCTCTAAAAAAGAAGGCCAACATAGCCCTGATATCTCAAATTGAGCCAAAGAAAATTGATGAGGCCCTAAAAGGCTCAAGTTGGGTGCAAGCTATGCAGGAAGAACTTGATCAATTTGATAAAAATCAAGTAAGGAAACTGACACCCATGCCTGCAAATGATCCAGTTATTGAAACAAAATGGGTTTTCAGAAACAAGTTGAATGAAGAAGGAAATGTTATTAGAAACAAAGCTAGACTAGTCGCCGATATGGATGCATATTAACCCCACACTAAGGAATTTGTTCCGACGGGGTGCCCGACCGTTGTCGACTTTAAGATAGAGAAGACCACCTTAGTGATGGGCCGATGTGAGCCGATGTCTTGATATATATATGTACCATCACTGAGGACATCCTCGATAATGTCAAGGAGGAGTGCAACTAGGTGAATAAAGATGTGGCCGTTCCCTCTCCTGAGGAATCAATCACCACCTACGTGGAGGGGTACCTAATTTTACACTTACCCCTTTACGTTTAGTCCCCTGGACCCCATTGTAGTCGCCTTCTGCAAAAGATATAGCGTCACCCTAGGCCAAATCCATCCTTTGTTCTTGAGAATCGTCGTCCTCCTCCATTTCTTCACGAGAAAGATCGAGGGATGTTCCTTCACCCTCTACCATCTCATGCGCCCGATTCTATCAAGGGGGACTGATTAAGCTTGCTCGTTGGGCTAGCAGGGCCCCGTTCTCCAGCATTGACGAGTCTCTAGATCGAGGCTGGATGGGCAGGTTTGTCCGAATAAGGACGTCAGACTTGATTCCTGCCGAAGACATGTCATTCCCAAAGAAGCGAAACATGAATCGTAAGTATTTTCTCCTCAAATGTTTTCTTTACCGTTTCATTTCCTTACATCTTTCCTTATCTCTGTTTTGATGTTGCAGATGTGGCCCAGATGACGGACCCGGTTCCAGAATTCAAGAGATGGGTCGAAGGCTTGGTATCTCAGAGGTCTTACTCCAAACGTGCTTGGATGGAGATATCAAAGGGTCAATGGGAGGCCCGCAACCATGGTAAATTTTTGTGTCGAATTGTTTGTTGTTTCAACCTTTTCTCAAATTAACCTATCTCCCTTTCTTTTGCAGGTCTCAAGAAGGATTTTGCGATCATACCCCCTTCCGGTGATGAAGAAATCCTTCCCCAACCATCAGTTCCAAATTCGGCCAAGGAGAGAAAGAGAAAAAGGGCCCCGAGTCCCCAAGGCTCAGAAAAGAAACATCACCGAGGAAACCTCGTAAGCCCAAGGTGGATGCCAGTTCCATAACCTCAGACGAATCCGCCAATTAAGGGATGATTCTAAAGAGGAGGAATAAGAAGAAGACAACTCCAAGCTGGTGGCTCATACGCGGGTTACCGCTTCGGTACAAAAGTCCTCTGAACCGGAGGCAATCGATGAGGGAGCTTCGACTGAGGTTCCTGGATCGGAAAGAATAGAGGTTGCCCCATCCCCAGCTAAGACGGGGGATAGAGAGTTTAGAGGCAAGGCTCCCCAAGCAACGGAAGAGGTCCTTGGTGTCGAGCTCGGGGTGGTTGACATTTCGGATTCCCCCCAGATTTAAGACACCATGATTCGAGAGGTCATCATGTTGGATAGTCATCGGATCGATCTCCAAGGTTTCTTCAATGGTCTCAAAGATGCTATCTTCGAGGACATTACCAGATTCAGTGATTTAACAGCACCGAAGAAAATACCGTCACCTGGTGCCACTGGATCTTCATCGAGGTCGAGGTTGGTGGACCAATTTCCATCTCCGAGCGTTAACCCAGGTCGTAAACGGCATCTAGTGCTTACCGTACTGGATAATGCCCGAGTCTTCTCTGACCTTGTCAGGGTTGCTAGCTATCTGAGATGCTTGGTGACTGAAAAGGACCAAGGCGTGATGAACGCTGTGGGGGCCGCTTTCTTGTTCAACGAGGCTCAACAAGCTCTAAATCGGGTAATTTTTTAGAATCCCTTTCTTACTTATTTTATACTTAGAATTGTAGACTACTCTTAACATCTTCTTCCTTATTTGCAAGTTTCAGTGTTCCATCACGAAGCTTTTCACAGAGTTCGAGAGGAGCATATGGCCGAGGTTCGTAGCCACACTAAGAAAAGTGACACTTATAGGCTGCTCAATGAAAGACTCCTGGCCAATTTGGTTGCATCTCGGGACGAGCACACTAACATGCGGAATAGGTATTCTGAATGCTTCATGATAGTGAATATGAGTTAGAGATAACGACTAATGACTCGATTCTAGTGATCTGATCGAGGCTACAGCAGATAGGACGGCTCGACAATCCGGTGGACGAGATACGGACCGAGGCTGAGGCATTCAAGAGAAGCATGGATATCCTGGCAATGATGAAAGAGACAGTTCAAGAAAAGTTGGATTTGACCTAGACTCAACTTCAAGCTTCGAAAGAGAAAAACTCGGTGCAGGCTGAGAAGATCAAAGAGCTTCAGTCTCCTCTGGATTCAGCCGCCAACAAGCTCGAGGAGGCTAAGTCTGAGGTGGTCGCGACCGATATTAAAGCTGACAAAAAGGTGGCCCAATTAAAAATCGACGTCGAGGCCATCCAGAACAAGGCTAGGAGCAAGATAGACAATGCAAAGTGGCAGGCTTGGAGGGAAGTCCTCGAGGATGCTCAAGCCCAGGATTTCGACGATGTGGCCGAGGTCGATAATGCCCGAGCAGATGAAGACCAGGTTGGGAAGCTGGCCTTCCCCGAGGATGACTCCAATAGCCTCGGTGAATTTGAAGATGGGAAGACCCCGATGGAGGAGATGCTGCCTCCAATGGGGGCCAAGCAACCTAGGACTTAGTACATTTTTTGTTCTTCTTTTTGTATCTTTTCTGAAGCCGTTTTGGGCCGTTGTAAATTTTTGTTTGACTTGGCCGATTTGGCCCTTGTAAATAAGACCGTTTTATATATAAATACAGGGCTTTCTTTCCCCTTTAGGCTCTTAAGTTTTTATTTTCTTTGCTTTGTAATTTTCAATCACAAAGGTTAAAATGCCTTAGCATGATATAATAAGGTAGTGTTCAAGGGTCTGAACAACCTTTGCATTTATTAGAGTTTTTAGGCTCAATATTATCGAAGCTTTATTCGAAGATGTCTTAAATTTGTGACTTTTTCAAGGGTAGCCTTTTAGAACCGGTTATGAAAGAATTTTTTCTTTTTTGAAGAACTTCTCGTTTCGGAATTCGGATGTCTCCGAGCCGTGTTAAATTGGTCGTAGCCTTTTAGTTCGGGATCTGCCCATTGGGTTTATTTTCCCATTTTGTTCGGTCTTCCCCGAGATAATAGTCCCCGAATAGGGTAGTCGTGGCCTTTAGAGAGTGGGGAGCTGCCTATTAGGTCTTTTGTCCCCGAGGCCCGATAACATGGGTTGTTTGAGTTGAACGGTAGTCTCAAAGTGAGGGAGCGATCGTTCTCGTTTGGTTAAGTATTTCCCTTAGGCTTGTTATATTACGGAGCTCTTTAAGATATGTAAAAAGGAAAGAATTTAAACATCATATGTTTGCAAGGAAATTAATTCTCTTTATTCTTGATCAAAATAGTCATACATACGTACATGTTTAAGTTAGGGCTCGATCAATCGACGTGGGCACAGTTCGTTCTGACCGTTTGACACTTACAATAAATCCTATCTATCGAGACCCTCCTTTTATGAAGTAGTTTCCTTGCTAGAGTTGATATTCGAAGATAATGTATATCCGAGGTAGCTCCAAGTATTCGAGGTTGATTGCAAAAGAACCTCAGATATTATTGAATTGACCTTCAATGCCGATTCGTAATTGGACTTGATTCTAAGCTAGCACAATTCATTGTTGCCTCGTTAAAAACCTCGCCGAAAAACCCATTTGGGACAAAACCGGTCCAAGAAGAGTGCAACACGTGCTTTTAGACCTAAAGATTTCATTTCATTCGATGTGAAATCCACCGTCGATTCCTGTTGACCACCTGCGAGTGTGAGTCTAAAACACAAATGAAAAATAGAAAAGGGGTCGCACCTTAGCAGTAGTATCATTTTAGGTGTGATATGTTCCAATTGTTCGGCAATTGTTCCCCATTCATCATTCCGAGCTTATAGGACCCTTTTCTGGGTGACTTTCCTTAGCACCAAGTCCCCGACGACAAAATATCAAATATTGGCTCTTCGATTGTAGTATCTCTCAATCCGTTGTGTTTGGGCGGCCAATCAGACAAGGGCTACTTCGCGTCTTTCACCCAATATTTCTAGGCTCTTATTTATGGCCTCGTTATTTGAATCTTCTGTTGTACATAAGAACTAGATACTAGGTTCTCCAACCTCGATCAGTATTAGAACTTCGGCGCCATAAACTAATGAGAATGGGGTAGCCCCTGTACTAGACTTCGACGTTGTGCGGTATGCCCAAAAAACCTCGGGTAGGATTTCCTTCCATTTCCCTTTGGCGTCGGTTAGTATCTTCTTAAGATTTTGGATGGTGGTTTTGTTGTCGATTTGGCTTGTCCGTTCTCGCTGGGATGATAAGGCGTTGATAGGATTCTCTTGATATTGTGATCCTTGAGAAATTTAGTCACCTTGCTGCTGATGAAATGCTTCCCATTATCGCACACAATTTTGGAGGGCATCCCGAATCTACATATGATGTGGTCTCAAATAAAGTTTATGACTTCCTTCTCCCTGAATTTCTCGAAAGTGTGTGCTTCAACCCACTTAGAGAAATAATCAGTCATAAATAAAATAAACTGAACTTTACTTGGGGTCGATGGAAGAGGGCAAACGATGTCCATTCCCCGCTTTATGAACGGCCATGGGGACAAGACCGAGTGGATCGGTTCCCTGGGTTGATGAATCATTGGTGCGTGCCTTTGGCACTTGTCGCATTTTCGAACAAACTCCTTTGCATCTTTCTCCATGTCGATCTAGTAGTATCCGACTCTGATCACTTTGTGGACCAATGATTCGGCACCAGAATGATTTCCGCAAGTACCCTCGTGGACTTCCCTTAGAACGTATTTGGTATCTCCTGACCCCAAACATATCTCTAATGGACCATTGAACATACTTCTGAATAATGCTCTGTCTTCGGACGGGGTGAATCGTGCTACCTTTGTGCGCAGGGCTCTCGATTCTTTTGGATCCGATGGGAGCTTCCCGTTCTTTAAATACACTACGTATTTGTTTCTCCAATAACATGTCAAACTTGTGGAGTTTATCTCAGCGTGACCTTCTTCGACCACTGATCTCATGAGTTGTACGACACCCCCTGAATTGAGTTTGTTGTCTTCGATCGATGACCCTAGGTTTGCGAGGGCATCAGCCTCGCTATTCTGATCTCGAGGTACATGTTGGAAGGTCCATTCCTTGAATCGGTGTAGAGTTACCTATAGCTTATGAAAATATCTCTACCTTGTTCCTCTCGGACAAGGACTCCACTTACCGCTATCTCTAATACTGCTAAATACAAGTAAAGTTTCTCGTTCCCTTTTGGCGTGTGAAGCAACGACGGGATCGATAAGTACCGTTTTAGCTCCTCCAAGGCCTTTTGGCATTCCGAAGTCCACGTAAAGTTGTTCTTCTTCTTCACTAACGAGAAGAATCGGTGACACTTATCTAAAGATCTCAAGATGAATAACCCAGGGAAACTATATGTCCTGGTAACCTTTACACAACCTTTCCTTTGTCAACTATCATGATGTCCTCGATAACTTTGATTTTATCGGGGTTGATTTCGATTCCTCGATTGGATACCATGAAGTCGAGTAACTTTCAGATCCGACCCCAAATGCACATTTTTCTAGGTTAAGTTTTGTATTGTATCTCTTCAGTATACCGAATGTTTCCGACAAATGCTTCAAATGGTCATTTGCTCGTAGGGACTTAACTAACATGTCATCAATATAAACCTCCATTGGTTTCCCTATTTGTTCTTCGAACATCCGATTTACTAGGCGTTGATAAGTTGCACCAGCATTTTTTATTCCGGATGGCATTACATTATAACAATAGGTGTCGGACTTAGTGATAAACGAGTTCTTTTCCTGATCTTCTGGGTTCATCTGTATTTGGTTGTATCCGAAATAGGTATCGAGAAAATTGAGAATATCGTGGCCGATCATGGCATCGATCATGCGATCGATATTAGGCAAAGAAAAGAATCCTTGGGTCATATTTATTCAGGTCTTTGTAATCTACACACATTCTAAGTTTATTCCCCTTCATAGGACCATCCACCACGTTTTCTAACCATTCAGGATACTTTACTTCTATAATGGATCCTATTTTAAGAAGTTTGGTTACCTCGTCTTTGATGAAAGCATGTTTGACCTCGGACTAGGCTCTTCTTTTTTGCTTCATCGGATGGAACTTCGGATCCAGGCTTAGTTTATGAGTGGTGATTTCCGGTGGAATCCCTGTCATATCGAGATGGGACCAAGAAAAGCAGTTCATGTTAGTTTTAAGGAATTGAATTAGTTTTATAATCTCGGGAGCTAGCCCCATGCCTAGGTATACCTTTCGCTCGAGCTGATATTCGGTCAATGTGATTTATTCCAGCTCTTCGACCGTCAACTTGGTGGCATCGGAATCATCGGGAACTATGAAGAATCGAGGTACCCCATAATCATCATCCTCGTCTGTCCCCTACTTTTCTGATTGGGTCGAGGCCGGTGTCTGTGGTTACTAATTGGCCTCTTGTTTTCCTTCGCATCTGATCCTTTTGTTGATGAGAGTGCCGATATTGGTATCA
Source organism: Nicotiana undulata (assembly GCA_005239495.1). Taxonomy (NCBI): domain Eukaryota; kingdom Viridiplantae; phylum Streptophyta; class Magnoliopsida; order Solanales; family Solanaceae; genus Nicotiana; species Nicotiana undulata. The sequence goes on from ML284758.1 coordinate 25,552, forward strand.
CTTCATCGACTACAAACATTTCCTTGGAGGCGGGTTGCTGAGACCGTTTTAACTCCCTCTGGTGTCGGGAACTTCAGAACCTGGTGAAGGGTCGAGGGTACTTCCCTCATGTTGTGGATCCTTGGCCTCCCGGACAGGGCGTTATACCTCATGCCACCCTCGATCACATGGAAATTCATCTCTTAGATGGTCTCGACCACATTGACGGGCATAATTATTTCGCCTTTGGTGGTTTTGCATGCCATGTTGAAGTCGTTAAGTACTCGGGCCACGAGTAAAATTTGATCCTGTAGGCCGAACTGTTCTACGATCCTCGATCGAATGATGTTGTCCGAGCTACCTGGATCAATCAAAACACGTTTAGCTTGAGTCTTATTCATAAGTACAGATATAACCAGTGTGTCATTATGGAGTTGCACGATCCCTTCTGTATCCTCGTCATTGAAAGACAAGGTTCCTTCTGGTACATAATCCCGAGCTGGATTCTCCCTTGTAATCGACACCTTGCTGCGCTTAAATACTTGTCCTTGAGGAATATCGACCCCTCCAAAAATCATGTGGGTCACGTGTTGTGACTCTTCTTGCTCATTCAGTCTGTTCGAATCTCTGTTTTTGAAGTGGTTCTTGGCTCGATCATTTAAAAATTCTCGGAGGTGCCCCTCGTTAAAACCGAGCTACTTCCTCCCTTTAGTTGTCTGCAATCTTTTGTTCTATGGTCATGGGTTCCATGATACTTACACATTTGATTAGGAATTCTGTGGGCTGAATCGGTCTGCATAGGTCGAGGCCATCTAGTATCTTTCATGCGTTTGATGACTGATACGATAGCTGAGGCATCAATGTTGAAATTATATTCCGATAGTCGTGGTGCTTCTTTGGCTCGACATTCCTGTCGAAGACATTCTTTCTCATGAGCTCTCGAGAGCTTTGTCCCCGATCATTTCTCCTCTCACCTCTAATGGGGTTGCGTCCAGGTCCGTTGTTTCTCTGATCTCCATTATATGGCTGGTAACAATCACTGTTCGATTGTGGTTCCCGGTTAATATCCCTTTTGACTCTGTTGACGGGTCTGATAGGATAAACGGACCCGGAAGGAGCCCCCAGTTGGTCATCTTCGACTGGTACCGATTATGCATATCGGCCCAGGTGACAACTGGGTATTCGATCAAGTTCTGCTTTAGTTGCTGCAAAGCCATCGAGCTTCGTACGTTTAATCCTTGAGTGAAGGCCTGCATGAACCAATCATCGGCAACCGTAGGTAGATCCATACGTTCCATCTGGAACCGAGACACAAACTCTCTGAGCATCTCGTTATCTTTCTTCTTTACCTTGAAGAGGTCCGATTTCCTAGTCTCGGCCTTTATAGCTCTGGTGTGTGCTTTTGACGAAGGAATCTACAAGCATGGCAAAAGAATCAATGGAGTTGGGTGGCTAATTATGGTACCATATCATCGCTCCCTTTGATAAGGTCTCTCCGAATTTCTTCAACGATACGGAATCGATCTCGTCGTCCTCCAGATCTTTCCCCTTAATTGCACATATGAAAGAAGTGACATGCTCATTGGGGTTGGTCGTTCCATTGTACTAGGGAATTTCTGGCATGCGGAACTTCTTGGGAATTTGTTTAGGAGTCGCGCTCTGGGGGAAGGGCTTTTGTACGAACTTCTTTGAACCCAAACCCTTCAAAATCGGTGGTTCTCCTAGAATTTGATCAACTCTGGAGTTACAGGTTTCCATTTTTTTGTCATTTGCTTCAATCTTCTTTCTTCCCCTATTCAACTCGCTTTGTTAGCTCCTCGAGCATCTTCGCTTCGTAATTTACATTTGGATCAATTATCGTACAGTTACCAAGTTACTAACACAAGCACAAACTTATTATAACGGCTCAAAAGTCAAAACAGTTGATATATCATTTTCTGACTTTAGCTAAGTTAATTGGCAAATTAATCCCACCAAGAAAGAATTTAATAGAAATAACAGAAGCGTCAATTTAGGCGTGGAATCAAATAAATATTGGTCCCATGACAGGTAGTGAAATGAAAATATGAAAGACAGCAAAAACATAGAAGTACCACTTGTTTTAAAGATAGTGTAAAAAGTATAGCCAACCCAAAAGTGGATAATGATGGAACAAAAAGAAAATACAAAAAATAAGAAGCAGAGCCGCAACAAATATTCAATGCAAAAGGGAGAAGAATTAGCCACATAGTCCTATAGGCAATAGCATGTGAAGCAGTCCAAATCTTAGGTCTTTTAATTGAAAACAATCCCTGAGTTGAGCTGCATGTGCTGCTTGACATGTCCCTTAGACTAATATTTTCGGTTTCGGTCTCGATTTCGGTTTCTCACTGGTACTCGCGTTAGGATTAATGTAGAAAAAAATTTGATATAGCCAGAATTATAATTAGTAATTGAAAAATAGTCGTTATTTTAAAAATAATAGAAATTAGTCATCTATATCTTATACTATATTAGAAGTACGAATGCCCTTAGCGAAATATCGTTCACCCTTTTTATCCTTTAAAAATAGATTTCACATTGGACTAGCTTGTAATTTAAATTATTTTCCTAATATTTGAAACTTTATAAAATTACTAAAATTTTATTTATCAAATCATTCCTTATTTAAACTATGTATGAAGCCCTAATATTTAGGATTTAATAAGAACACTATCTATATCTATACTATATTAAAAGCACGAAGGCTCTTAACAAAATGTCGTTCCCCTTTTTTACCCCTTAAAAATAGATTTTACATTATACAAAATTGTCATTTAAATTATTGTCCTAATATTTAGGAGTTTGAAATTAACTAAGTTTTTAATTATTAAATCTTTTCTTATCTAAACTATGTAAAAAGTATAACATTAAATTTAATTGCACTTTTCATAACATTTGTATTTGGCAATATTTTCGTTGTCCTAAACACGTTCTTCTTTTTCTTTTGCCTTTTTTTCTCTATCCTTAAGAATTAGAATATTCTGTAACATAATTTATATTTGATAAATTTATTAACAAACATTTTCCACTTTTCCAATTGAATCTGGCACCAACGTAGATTCTATCTTCTCATACTGAAAACGCACCAACTCATCAACATTAATAGTTGAAGGCCTTGTCATATAAGAGAGATTTATGAGAAGAATACTAACCAACCTATCTAGAGAAGATGGTGAAAAAAATAAGAACTATTTAAAAAAGAAAAAATAAGAAATTTATCCACTATTTATTTAATTACTATTATACAAAGAAAGAAAATTATGATATCACTTGATAGATCTAGATGTCCATGAAAATTTGAACGATCATTTTACTATTCAATTTGAATATTATTCCTACAATATTTTTGTATTACAAAAGTAATTTTACATTCTAATAAATAGTACTATTTGATATAATCATAGAGTAACTAACTCATAATTAAGGTAACATGTAGGTAGGGGTGGACGTTCAGGCAATTTGGATTAGATATGTGTCACTACCCGAAATCCCACCTTCAGGCCGTGACTGTGTCTAACGTTGAACCCGCTAGACAAGCCAACGTGCACAAGTAATCTAACATTTGCGATCCAATTCAACAGTAGTAAAAGAAATACCTTTAAAAAATCTTAATAGAAATAACGAAACACTTTAGAATTTTACCAGCGGAAACGTATAGAAATCCGAAAATGCAAAGTGAAATGGTAAAATACATAACGTCGCATAAGCCCAAAACCGGGGTGTCACAACTCACGAACTATCTAAACTGAGTGCTAAATACAAAGTCTGAAAAGAAATACATAATTGTCTTGAACTAGGAAAAAGGTAAGACAATAAGGAATCCAAAGGCAGGAGAGACACCAAGGCCCACGAATGCCAGCGGGTATACCTTGAAGCTCTGGGTGGACTGAAGATGACTCCCTCAATGCGGTCCACTGGGTCCGGATGCTGGATCTGCACATCATTAAGAAGTGCAGTATAGCATCAGTACAACCGACCCCATGTACTGAGTAAGTACCGAGCCTAACCTCGGCCGAAGTAGTGACGAGGCTAGACTTGACAATAACGATAACCTGTCCTATTCTACAGCAGGTAACAGGGACAAGACAGGGCAAGAAATAAGCAGACAAGTAAGGGATACGAGAGCAGTAAAAGGGGAACAAGTGAGATGCAGCAGTTAAATTGCAATATAGAAGTAAACAAGGGAGGCAATTTAACACAATAGCTAACGAAACAAGTATAAGTACCAGAAATGTAAATAATGGCACGGCATCACCCTTCGTGCTTTTACTCTCTTCCTCACAATGCGATGTATAACGTGAAATAGTATAAATCATGGCACGACATCACCCTTCGTGCTTTTGCTCTCTTTCTCACAATGCAATGTACAATGTAACACAATATGAATCATGGCACGACATTAACCTTCGTGCTTATAATCAATGTAAATCATGGCACGGCATCACTCTTCGTGCTTTACACTCTTCCTCACTATGCATTGTAATCAAATATCATGGCACGACATCACCCTTCATGCTTTACACTCTTCCTCACCAAACAATGACATATATAATCGCAAGGAGTACAACATAGTGGAAATACATTTCAATATCACCCGGCAAGGGAAAAGCATCAATCAATCACAACAAGTGCCCGGCAAGGGTCTCAGCTATAATCAATCATATCAAATATATCCTTAAAAAATGGGTTTTCAATCGAACCGATATATCATAAGTTCTTCAACCAAGATTTTCAACAACAACGGCTTCCAAGTAGAGACAAGTTCATAATTTAACGAACATGGAAGTAATAACAAGATTTTATCAAAAATAGACTCACGGGCATGATGGACACACAATGCATAGGTACTCGTCACCTTACCTATGCATTGAACATGATAGACACTTAGCACATAGCATACAACACCTATTCCCTCACCAAAGTTAGGCAAGACACTTACCTCGGGTCCAAAATATAGCAATCAACCCTCTAACACCGCCTTTCCTTTTGAATTCAACTCCGGAACAACAATATCCAGGCATAATTAACTTCAGTATATCAATAATAACTCAATAACACAATCCCATAGCCTAAATACACAATTCCTATCATTCTTTCAAAATTTTCAAAATTCGACCCGGGGCCCGCTTGGTCCAAAAACGAGGCTCGGACCAAAACCCAAAAACTCATACCCCCACGAGTTCGAATATATAATTTGTTTTATAATTCGACCCCAAATTGGGGTTGAATTACCCAAAATTTTCAAAAACCTAACTCTACCCAAAACCCCTATTTTCTACTTTGATTTTAGGATTTTAGGCTTAGATTCTAGTGTTTGATGAAGAAAAATGGAAGAATTAGGAGTTAAGATCAATCCGCCAAGAGGTTATGGAGGGAATCTAGCTTGGGGGTCGTCAATGGGGTCTTGGAGAAGAAGGAATTGATGAAGAAGTGTAAATCCTGTAATAACATTCTGTTTTTTACTTAAAGAATTAACTTGGCGATTTTGTTCATCGCGATCGCAAGAAAGGGCCTGCGATCGCGGAGAGTCTGGTCTTAACTCACTGCGATCGCAGAAGAGGAGTTGCGATCGCGGAATAGAGCTTAGCTGACCCTATGCGATCGCAGGAAGAGGTATGCGATCGCGGAACACTGCGACACCACACTATGCGATCGCGGGTCGAAGGGATGCGATCGCGGAAGGGACCTGGACAGGCATCTGCGATCGCGGATCAAAGGCTGCGATCGCAGAGAAGAAAACACCAGACACCAGAAAATTAGCCAAAACACCATATTTTTACACTTTAACTCACCCCGTTAGCTACCCGAAACTCACCCGAGCCCTCGGGTCTCAAAACCAAAAATACACACGACTCCCAAAATATCCTACAGACTTATTCAAGCATTTAAATCACCAAGATATCATCAAAATCATCGAATTAAACCTCAAAACTCTTAGAATTTTCTTAAAACTTCATAAAGCTTAATTTTTCCAATTTTGATCCGAAACACGTCATTTCAAGTCCGTTTTACACCAAATTTCACAGATAAGTCACATAACATATATTAAACCTGTTCCGAGCTCCGGAACCACTATACGGTCCTGGTAACACGATTTTCACATTAACGTTCATTTTCAAAAACCTTTATTATTTTCAGAAAATAATTTTCTTTAAAAATTCATTTCTCGGCTTTGGGACCTCGGAATTCGATTCCGGGCATACGCCCAAGTCCCATATTTTCCTACGGACTCTCCGGGACCGACAAATCACGGGTCCGAGTCCGTTTACCAAAATGTTGACTAAAGTCAACTTTATTCATTTAATTGTTATAAAAATTCCATTTTCATCAAGTTTCAACATAGAAGCTTCCCGGCTACACGCTCGGGCTGCGCACACATATCGAGGTAATATTAACGGAGGCTTCGTGAGCCTCGGAACATAGATTTAGCTGAATTTACTTTGGATGACCTTTTGGGTCATCACAATATGAGAATTAGATTTTTTATTTTCGGATTGAAGAGATGACAATCCAAATCCAATCCAAATAAGTTCGGATTGGATTGGACTTTTTATGTTAGGTTTCGGAGTAATCGGTTTGGATATTATAGATTTTCGGTTTTGAGCGTATAAGTTGAGATGTGTGTACTTTTTACAAAAATGAATATCTAAATGAAGTACGTATGTTAAATTGCCTGAAAAGTTCCTCATTCTTGCCGCAATCATCAAAATAAAGTATTCAAGGAATGGAATTATTATAAAAAAATTACAAATTGAGACACTAATAGTGCCGATAAGAAATAGCAATAATAAACTTATGTCAAAATAGAAAGTATTCTGACAATAACTAAGTAATTAATATTGAATATGTGAGATAATATATAATGGGTAGGGTATTAAACTTATTACTATTGGTATATGGATAACAGACCAAAAATAAAGTATAAAATTTCCAGATTTTCGGATATCCAAAAATCCAAACTACTAAATCCAATATCCTATTCGAAATCCAAAAATTTTAAAAATTAAATTCAAAATTCAATCCATAATCCGAAAATTAAACCAAAAATCCAAAAAAAAATACAAATTTCGTTTTGAAATTTCAAATTTACTCAAACTATGCTCGCCCCTACACGTAGGCATGTGTTTAGAATTTCAAGAACAACTAGGACGTTCTTTTTCCTTTGAACATACTCAAATTCTTTGTCCATTTTTATTGTTTGAATATTAAAAATAATCAAATTATAATCCTTTTTAAAGGTAAAATCTATTTTAAACGGTAAAAAGATTGATTAATAGTTTGCATAAAGGAATATGAATAATAAAATGATGCAATATATACAATGGGTCCCGATTAAAAATACTTTAGAAAGAAGTATGTGTAGTATAAAATGACGATTGGGCTAAAAATTTATAAGAACAGTTAATAATAATTGTGGTTGGATGCCTATGTGATTAAAAAGGTATGAATATAATAGCGTGGATCAAACTCCTAAATATGATTAATAACTATCACTTTGAAACTTGCAAATTTTTATTAATTTTTTCATTATAACGCAAATACATCTTTTGAATACTTTTATATTATTTTTAAGAACCTATTTTCATTAACACGAAGAACACGCGCAACGCGCGTACGCTAAGACTAGTTATTTATAAAGATAAAATCTCAACAAAAAATACTTAAAAATTCAAAATAATTCCAGCATAACATGCTGAAGTTCGAATTTTTCACATATGGGATTCAAGCATAATTTGCTGGAATTTCATAATATGCTGGAGTTCCAACATAATATGCTGGAAGTTTATATATTGGCGCACCATAATTCATTATATTATGTTGGAACTTTTCGTATTTTAGCAAAATAATTATTAATTCTTTTTTAATTATCAGCCCGAAATTAACTAGCACGTACTATTTTTACTTAAATTAGATTTGTGGCGTGTAAGGTCATTAAAGAAAAAAAATCACTTTTCATCGGAATTCTTTTATTCCAAATGCTCGAATCCGAAACTTCTAATTTAGAGTTCATGAATTATATTTATCTCACCATAATTGTGGATAGTTCATTGACTGATGTTACTCCTCAAGAGAACACACCTCTCCAAATTTGTCAATACATAGAGAAAATTAATATATTGTTCTTGTCTTGTTGAGCTACCACCCACCCTAGGCCTAAGATGCTTGTGAGCCACCTATATTGACTATATCCTTATGCTATTCTAGCTAAATTGAATCAGGAATCCTATGAAATGTTGGCTCTTTTAATTTGTTTTATTTAATGGGATCTTGTTTTATCATGCAGTATTTTATTAAGAGTAAAAAACTTCCCTTTAATCCCAAATTCTAATCTAGTTTGTATAATAGTTTTATATTCTCAAATACAAAATCAAACGACATTTTTTTCCAATGAAAAAGTAATGTTTTTAACCTAGATTATCGTCACGAACTAATCAGTTTTAGTGACTTCAACGTAAAAGAATCTAGAAATATTGTGAATATTGCAAGTCTCCTTTTTATAACATATTTAAAGATTAATCCATTCACCCAAACTTCAGGACTAAATATCCTGAATTTTTGAGCTGCTAATTTGGAATCCAGAATTTAGTATCCTAAACTTCTGAGTTGCTATGAAATTCATGACTAAGTGTGCTGAATTTTTGAATTGCTAATTTAAAATTCAGGACATAAGGTTCGAATTTTTGGAAACTATTTTCGAACTTTAGGACACTATGTCCTAATTTGAACTTTGAAGTTTAAACTTCAGGATATTATGTCCTGAAGTTTGAACGAATTGACTAATCTTTAAATATATTATAAAGTATAAATATATTTTAAATAACATGCATAAAAATAGCTAATTAGTGTCATTTCCACAATTTGGAAAAGGAAGCCCACAACTTGAACGAAACAATCATAGGCCTAAGTAAGAAGAGCAAAATCCATTACTAGCCATTCGCTGGAAAAGAATATCATCTGCTGGCCATAAATTATAGGGAAATTACCATCTATCTTCATTTATAAGTAGCTCATTACAAAAATTAGTCAATTGATAAAATATTATTGAAATTAGCCAATTAGCTATTTGTAGGAAAAAAAAAATATCAAATTTTTGCTTTGTTTTGAGTTGGTGTTATAAGAATAGATTGGGCACAACTTAAGGAACTTGAATCTCAATTTTGGGATGATTTGGTAAAGTTTTGAGGTGGTTTGAATTGAAAATTCGAAGTAAAAACTGAACATGAAAAAAAATGATATGTGTATCATTTGTGTATCACATATGTATCATATTTGTATCAATTGTGTATCACATGTATATCCATGTATACATGTTTGTGAGATACATGCGTGATACATGTTTGATACATGTGTTGCAGAAGACTGATACAAAACCAGTCCAAATCACCTCCAATCTTCCTCAAATTTTGTATATTGACTTATTTATATATTTTCAATGAATCAACTATACTCATTGAAAAAGTTCTTTTTTTGTTTAGATTTTAGGAATATTGTATATATTTTTGTATTTCATCACCTTATTTGCTACCTCATCCATGAAATTTCCTTTCCGTCTTGTATCTAGTGTTGCTAATCATGCTTAAAATATGGAAGGTGATTTTTGCATGTGATTCTTTGAGAGAAAGAACCCCATTATTTAATTTTTTAATTTTTGTTGGCTAGTTTTGATAAATCTATGACTAATGGCTAGAGGTTGGTAAGTTGAGATTTATTTGGGATATTGATATTTTATACATATTTACGAGAGATATAAAAATAAAAATTTTTGTTATACATATTTATTTTTGTCAACTCAACGAAGGGACAAAAGAGACAGGCGTCGTATAACTATACATATTTGGGACATAACATTCTTTTAATACTCATTGGTACAGCATTTAAATTCAAACTTTGAAAAAGATAATGCCAAGAAATTGATTTGTGCATTTTCCTATAGGAGTCCAAGATGAATCCGTGCTGTAAGTGATTAATGAATAATTAAAATTTTACAAAACACTACAATTGGGTGCACTTGTATAATCGCTACTTCTCCGCTTTTCCGAAATTAAAGTGATTAAATTATATCTAAACTATACACGATCACTGTGCAAAAATATATATATTATATATATATAACTACAAACCCCACTATACAAAAGATGTACTACATATAATATTATTTTTACAAAAAATATACAATTTTGATACAACAAAGCTAGAATCTTTCAAATATTTCACTATACTACAGTTCATGTGCGTGTACAAAATGTGTGTATATATATATATATATATATATATATATATTACACATCGTAGTCATTCAATATATGAAATAACAATCACTATACAAAAAACATACAAAATAGATACAAAAAAGACTATCACTATACAATATAAACTGTCACTGTACAATTTATATACAATAAACTGTCATCATACAAAAAATATGCTAAATAGACTATCACTATACAAAAATTATATAAAATAGGTTATCATTATACAAAAAATATACAAAATAGACTGTCACTATACAAAACATATACAAAATAGATATTTCAGACTATTAGATGTAATATGTTAGGGCGGAGAGACATTTTGTCACGACCCGAAATCCCACCATAAGGACCGTGATGGCGCCTAACGTTACACTCGCTAGGCAAGCCAATATTAGAAATTCACAACATAAAAATCTTAAAACTTGCGGAGAATTACTACAATTCAACACATGATAAATTAATAAAGAAACGAAAAATTTATAACAACATTCACGCAAATGATAAATATGTATCTACCTACCCATGATCTGGAGTCACAACTCACAGACTACTATTAATTATCTACAAGTATTCGGCTGAGGAAAAATACACAACTGTTTATGAACCAAAGAAAAACAGTCCTGCGGATGTCGGCAGATCTACCTTGGTCTCCGGGTAAAGAGGTCAACAACGATCTCAGAATCAGCTCGGTCCGATACCTAGATCTGCACAGAAAATGCAGCATCAGTACAACCGACCTCATGTACTGGTAAGTGTCGAGCCTAACCTCGGCGAAGTAGTGACGAGGCTAGGACAGGACACCCACAAATAACCTATGCAGTGTAATTATACATGTAGCAACAACAGAAATACAGTAATAGAGTCGTTAATAATGGGAAGGGGACATGCTGAGGGGTTCACAATATAAGGAATAAGAAATAGGGATAAGACGTGGTCAATCAATATGCCTTAAACGGAATGAACAAGTAAAAACTGTAAAGGAAATTGCACGGCATCACCCCTTCGTGCTTTTACTCTCAATCTTATCATATGAAATAATAAAAACGGCACGGCATCACCCTTCGTGCATTATCACTCACAAGACATGGCACGACATCACCCTTCGTGCATTAACACTCACTCACAAATATTGCACGACACCCTTCGTGCTTTACACTCTTCCTCACCGAAACAAAGATAAAAAACAACAGAGAGACAGAGATATCATAAATCAGTCTTACTTCAATATTAAATGACACTATACCAATATCAACCTTGAGTCAATACTCAACAATTACCCATTTCAGTAAAACAAGATAAGAGTAGACCAACATAATAATTAGCTAAGCTACGCATGAACAAATCAATTGTAGGCTACAACAGTTACAAGAATAGTATTCACTTGTATGTTATGACTCCACCTCAACACATAGGTGCTCGTCACCTCACCTATATATTGTACTCAATAACCAAACATGTAGCAAGTAGTCAATTAATACCTAATCTCTCAAGCCAAAGTTAGACACGAAAGTTACCTCGATCCGCAGGCCACTTACTGCTCAAGTACCGCTTTTCCTCTAGAATTCACCTCCAACCTCACTCATATCTAGTCATAATTAGCTTAATAACATCAATTATCGCTAAAGAAATCAACCTCAATACACAATTATAGGTTTCCCAAATTTTCTCCCAAAAAGTCAAAAACCGACCCCGGGCCCGCTTGGTCGAAACTCGAGGTTCAAACCAAAATTTGTTCACCCATTTACCCCAAGCCCGAATATGTAATTAGTTTCGAAATCCGACCCCAAATTGAAGTCAAATTTCCAATTTCTCAAAAATCTCTAATTCTACCCAAACCCTCAATTTCTACCTTGAAATTCCTAGATTTTAGGTTAAACTCTTGTAAAATGAAGTAAAAAGTCGAAAGAAACGAGTTAAGGAACACTTACCTATGATTTGGGAAAGAAAAGGTCTTTGGGAAATCGCATCTAGGTGTTCTATCTTTTGAAAATGAGGAGAAAATGGCTTGAGTCCCGAATTAATGAACTCACTGCCTAGCGACCTCCGCACCCGCGGTGCTTTGGTCACACCTTTGGATCCGCATGTGCGGACATGACGTCTGCTTCTGCGGAAAAGGACTGGGTCGACTGGGGCCGCACCTGCGGAGGGTTCCGCTTCCACAGTCCTTCTCCTGCGAAGAAAGTCCGCATCTGCAGAAAATGGCATCCCAGGCTTGTATCGCACCTGCGGGGCTATTGCTCGCACCTGCGGCCAAAGGCTCACAGGTGCGGGCACACCAGATCTGGTGCACCAGCAGCCCTGTTGAGGTTTGAACTCAACTTGCGCACCATTAGAATGGCACACGATCCCTCGGTGCTCCAACCTCAACATGCACACAAGTCTAATAACATCATACAGACTTGCTCGTGCTATCAAATCGCCAAAATAACACCTAGAACTACGAATTTAGCACCAAAACCTATGAATTTCTCAAGAACACTTTAAAATTACAATTTTCTCAACCAAAGGTTCGAATCATGTCAAATCAGTTCCGTTTCTCACCAAATTTCACAGATAAGGTATAAATATCATAACGAACTTGTATCGAGTTTCGGAACCAAAATACGGGCCCGATACCAACAAGGTCAAACATTAAGCAATTTCTTTAGAATCATTAATTTTAGTCTTTCAATTTTAGTAAAAAATTCATTTCTCAAGCTAGGGATCGTAGAATTCGATTTCAGGCATACTCTTAGATCCCATATCTTACTACGGACCCACCGGGACCGTCGAAACACGGGCCCGGGTCCGTTTTCTCAAAACATTGACCGAAGTCAACAAAAATCACTTTTAAAGGCCAAAAATTATTATTTATTAAATTTTCCACATAAAAGTTTTCCGGAAACATGCCCGGACTGCGCACGCAAATCGATGATGGTAAAAATGATATTGTTAAGGCTAACGAGCGCAGAATTGAGTTTTAAAACACAGGATGACCTTTTAGGTCATCACAATCTCCACATCTAAAATAACCTTTCGTCCTCGAACAGACATAGAAAAGTACCTTAGCTGGCGAATAAGTGGGGATATCTACTTCGCATGGCTGGCTCGGACTCCCAAGTAGCTGCCCTCAACAAGATGACCTCTCCACTGCACTCGAACTGAAGGATAACTCTTCGACCTCAACTGACGAACCTGCCGGTCTAGAATAGTTATCATCTCCTCCTCATAAGTCAAATCCTTGTCCAACTGGGCAGAGCTGAAATCTAACACGTGGGATGGGTTTCCATGATACATCCGGAGCATGGACACATGAAATACTAGATGAACTAATGATAACCCAGGAGGCAACGCAAGCCTATAGGCCACCTCTCCCACTCTATCGAGAATATCAAAAGGTTCGATGTACCTAGGGCTTAACTTGCCCTTCTTTCTAAACCTCGTAACACCCTTCATGGGTGATACCCATAGCAACACTCTCTCCCCGACCAAGAATACCACATCACGAACTCTATAGTCGGCATAACTCTTTTGCCTAGACTGAACTGTGCGAAGCCAATCCTGTATAATCTTGACCTTGTCCAAGGCCTCATGTACTAAATTTGTACCCAATAACCGAGCCTCTCCCGACTCCAACCACCCAACTAGATACATGCACCGTCTACCATATAATGCCTCATAGGGATCCATCTGAATGCTCGACTGGTAGCTGTTGTTGTAGGCGAACTCTGCAAGGGGAAAGAACTGATCCCACGTTCCTCCGAAGTCTATAACACAAGCTTCAAGCGCGGAGCATATCCTCCAAGATCTCAATAGTACGCTTAGACTGACCGTCCATCTGAGGATGAAATGATGTGCTCAACTCAACCTGTGTACCCAACTCATGTTGTACTGCCCTCCAGAAGTGCGAGGTAAATTGCGTACCTTGATCAGAAATGATAGACACGGGCAAACCGTGAAGACGAACGATTCCCCAAATATAAATCTCTGCCAATCGCTCCGAAGAATAGGTTACTACAACAAGGATGAAGTGCGTTGACTTAGTCAGCCTATCCATAATGACCCAAACTGCGTCGAACTTCCTCTGAGTCCGTGGGAGTCCAACAACAAAGTCCATAGTGATACGCTCCCACTTTCGTTCAGGAATCTCCATCTGCTTAAGAAAACCACCAGGTCTCTGATGCTCATACTTCACCTCCTGAGAATTAAATCACCGAGCCACATAAGCAACTATATCCTTTTTCATCCTCCTCCACCAATAATGCTGTCGCGGGTCCTGGTACATCTTTGCGGCGCCCGACTAAATAGAATACCAAGAACTGTGAGACTTCTCACGGATAAACGCACGAAACCCATCAACATTAGGCACACACATATGACCCTATATCCTCAAAACGTTGTCATCTCCAACAGTAACCTGCTTGGCACCACCATTCCAAACTGTGTCCCTAAGGACCAACGAGTGAGGGTCATCATACTGTCGATCTTTGATACGCTCAAACAAGAAAGACCGAGCGACTGTTCAAGCTAGAACACAGTTGGGCTCTGAAATATCCAACCTCATGAACTGGTTGGCCAAAGTCTGAACATCTTAAGCTAGCGATCTCTCACCGACAGGAATAAACTGTAATGACCCGGTTGGTCGTTACGTATAATCTGTATTATATTTACTGTTATTTCCTTGTCATAGGTTGGTTATACTGTTATGATGTGTTAGAGTTGGTTGTCTCGGGTTCAGAATGGTTGTAGTGAGAATTTAGCCATTTAGTCTTTAAAAAATAGCCTTATAGTTGAAAAAGTCAACTGAGAGTTGACTTATTGGTGAACGACCTCGGAATGCGGATTTTGTGGCTCGGATAGCTTTTTAGGTGATTTGGGACTTAGGAGTGTGTTCGGAATATTTTTGTGATGTCCAGTGTAGAATTAGGCTTGAATTGGCGAAAGTTAGTTTTTGGTGATTTTCGGTCGGCAGAGAAAAATAGGCTATCGGAATCAGAATGGAATTCCGAAAGTTGAAACAGGTTCATAATGTCATTTTGGATATGTCTGCAAAATTTCAGGTCAATCGGATGTGTTTTGGATAGTTTCTGCATCGTTGGTGAAATTTAGAAATTTCAAAGTTCTTAGGCTTGAATCCGAGGTGATTTTGGTGTTTTGATGTTATTTTTGGTATTTCGAGAGTGCAATTAAGTTTGAATGATTATTTATAAGGTGTTGGTATATTTGGTTGGGGTCCCGAGGGGCTCGGGATTGATTTTGGATGGTTAACGGGCATTTTTAGCCTTAGAAAAACTGCTGGTTTGCTGGTGTTTTCTGAGAGGGATTTACCCTATGCGTTTGCGGAGGTAGGGGTGTTCATAAAAACCCGAAAAACCGAACAAAATCGAAACCCAAACCAAACCGACCAAAATAACCGATACTTTTTTGTTTGGTTTGGTTTTGGTTTTGAATTTTAAAAATCGATCAAATTTGGTTTGGTTTTGGTTTTAATCAAAACAATAACCAAACCAAACCGACTATAGGAGTAGCTATATCAAATTTATTATTACACCTATGTATATGTATATTTTTAAACAAAGTTTCAAAAATTTGATGGTGAATGTTAATCGTTTGCACTTTTAGTACAGTTCTTTACCTTTATATTCTAGTTTGATTGGTAGTTTTCTTTTGTTAAGTGTAAGAATCCATTTCATGTTAAAAAAAAATATTTTTAATTGAGTCCTTAAATTATTCATCACTATTTGATTCAATTATCATCAATATATTTTAGTAAATAATAGATTTCTCAAAGGGAAATTGGTTTGATAGTGTCACGTTGAAAATGTGGTCGCCGAAATATGTGTTTGGTAGTGTATATCTTATATTTAAGAAAAAACCGACAAATAACCGAAAAAATCGAAAAACCAACATAAACCGAATCGAGAAAAAACCGACTTAATTGGTTTGGTTTGGTTCTAATATATGAAAAATCGACTTACTTGGTTTGGTTTCGTTTTAGGGAAATACCGATCCAAACCGAACCATGAACACCCCTACGCTGAGAGGGTCTCGCGTTCGCATAAGGGAAATTGAAAGCTGAGGAAAATTAGTGAGTGCGTTAGTGGTTAGGGAGGTGCGAACGCGGAGGGTTGGGTTGAGTGGTCATCGCGAACGCTGAGGTATGCATTCACATAGTGTTAATGGGCAGCAGGGGGGACCAGGCCAAATTGGCCTGTGCGTTCGCGTAAAGGCCCATGCGTTCGCATAGACATGGATTTGTAAGCAGTGCGATCGTGGGCGGTTATCCGCATTTTCGAAGAGTAAACTTGGGACCAATTAGAAATACTCTATGCGAATGCGATCATGTCTATGCGTTCGCGGAGAGTAAAAACCTGGAAAGTATAAATTAAAACCCTCCGCGACCATAACCCATTTTTCCACCATTTTTGAACGGCAAGAAAGCTTTTGAGGAGATTTTGAAGAGAGAAAACCATTGTTCTT
Organism: Nicotiana undulata; assembly: GCA_005239495.1. NCBI lineage: Eukaryota > Viridiplantae > Streptophyta > Magnoliopsida > Solanales > Solanaceae > Nicotiana > Nicotiana undulata. The sequence continues at coordinate 42,264 of ML284758.1, forward strand.
CATTGAGGTAAGTATTTTGGACCCTATAACTCAATTATATGTGATAAAGGACCAAATTTTCATTGTTTAATTTATGAAAATCAGTAGAAAAAGATGGAATTAGGGCTTGAGAATATGAGACCTTTTAGGGATGATTTGAGGGGTCAAACAAACTCCGATTTTAGAGTTCTTTATATGTACAGACTCGTGAGATGATGAAGAAAATTTTGGTATAAAATTGGTCAAGTTTCAAGATGCGGGCTCGGGGGTCAGGTTTTGACTAATTTCGAATTTTGTGCTAAAATTGGTATTTTTCGATTGAAATTCATTCCCTTAGCATGAATTGATGTGAAAAATCTGAACTTTATAGATTTGGGGCACTCAGAAGTTTATTCGAGAGTAAAGCGTGTTGCGGAATAGTTTACGGGCTAGTTTGAGGTAAGTAATGTCTTTAAATCCTATCCT
>ML284759.1:0-21176 GCA_005239495.1 Nicotiana undulata
GCCATAATTCACATTGATTATAAGCACGAAGGTTAATGCCGTGCCATGATTTATACTGCCTTATATTGTTCATTGCATTGTGAGGAAGAGAGTAAAAGCACTAACAGTGATGCCGTGCCATGATTTACATTGATTAAAAGCACGAAGGTTAATGTCGTGCTATGATTCACATTGATTACATCATATTTTGCATAGTAAGGACGAGAGTAAAAGCACGAAGGGTGATGCCGTGCCATTATAGCATTTCTGGCATTCATATTTATTTTATTGGAAACTGTGTTAAAGTCTTCCTTGTTTACTCCTATATTTCAATTTAACTGCTTCATCTCGCTTGTTCCCCCTTTACTACTCCCGTATCCCTTACTTGTCTGCTTATTTCTTGCCTTGTCTTGTCCTTGTTACCTACTGTAGAATAGGACAGGTTATCGTTATTGTCAAGTCTAGCCTCGTCACTACTTCGGCCGAGGTTAGGCTCGGCACTTACTCAGTGCATGGGGTCGGTTGTACTGATGCTACACTGCACTTCTTGATGTTGTGCAGATCCCACACCCGGACCCAGTGGACAGCGCTGAGGAAGTCACCTTCAGTCCACACAGAGCTTCAAGGTATACCTGCTAGCGTTCGTGGGCCTTGGTGTCTCTTCCCTTCTCGGATTATATGTTGTCTTATCTTTTCTCTAGTTTAAAAGACAATCATGTATCTTCTTCAGACCTTGTATTTAGTATTCTCTAGAGAGTTCGTGAGTTGTGACACCCCAGTTTTGGGCTTATGCGACGTTATGTATTTCACTATTTCACTTTGCATTTTCGAATTTCTGTTACATTTCCGCTGTTAAAATTCTAAAGTGTTTCGTTATTCTGTTAAGATTTTAAAGGTATTTTTTTTACTACTGTCGAATTGGGTTGCAAAAGTTAGATTACTTGTGCACGTTGGCTTGTCTAGCGGGTTCAACGTTAGACGCAGTCACGGCCTGTAGGGTGGGATTTCAGGTCGTGACATTATTATGCTAAGCACCCTAGTCTCACCCCATAATTACATGTTATAACATTCCCAACTTATCATTTTTCGACGAAGCTTATTTTCTTCGATTCTTTTAGCTTCTAAGCCTTCCAACCCTCTTGGTACTTGTTATTCATGATCTTTAATATTTGTAACCTCTACGTTAACATGATTAACTTACTTTATATATTTTTTGAAGGGGATCTCATTTACGAGCTTACATCAATTGACTTACGATGTAATCTCACGTACGAAAACATGGGGTGTAACACCATTCCCCCCCGTTGATACATTCGTCCTTGAATATTGACTGATGCGCTTATCACTCTCATAATTTATAGCTCTTACAAATACTTTCATACTGTTCTGGCCATCTAGGTAACTATTCTGTAAATAAATCCAAAGTCCAGGGCATCCCCCCTTCCCTTAAGGCCTCTTTCTCACACCACGACCTGTGGTCAAAATTCTTCCAATCTTGTTACTATTTCTACCTTCTGTCATGCAGCCTGCATGATTCTGACCTTGTATGTGCACCTACATGACTCTTCTCTTTTTTTTCCTCCAGCTTCTAGCCAATCTCTAGGCCTCACTTTGTGAACATATACAGAACTATGACAAGTTGCTCTAGGCATCTATAGATATACTGAAGTTCTTCGCTTGGTATTTTGTCGAGCTTACGACTAATGCTATATTCTATTTGATAGCCTCGATTATTTATCCCTATGGCTTTACTGCATCTAGGTAGGTCATGCTACCATAACACTTACTTCGATTTATTATTATCAAAGTCTGCTACCTAGATCCAGGTTACTCTCTCGCTGCTTTTCCTATATGTATACATCTAAGTCCTTTAATGCTTCCTCATTATAGTTCATCTTAATAATGGAAGCCTTATCTCATCTCATACTTTGGAACTTTTATCCAACTATTGTTGATTCACCTTAATGGTGACCTATAATCTACCGCTAATAACTTAAAACATCTTCTGTGCTACAATGTCACTAGGGCTCACGTCTCATCAGGAAACATGTGAAGTTATTTACTTGATCGACCTAGGGACAATACTACACTTCAATGACCATAGTGTATAGCATCTCAATCTAATTCATCTTATGGGGGTATTCTTATACTGTGCAATTCATGAAATCCCTTTTCTTTGAATCATTACTCAATGGAAGGCCTAAACATTATCCTCTTATCATTTCTCACAATTACACTCTTATTCTACTACCAGGGCAGCATTCATCTCTTCTAAATGCTCATAGTCTTAAACTCTTCTAAGTTCATTCAGGTTATACTGATCTTTCTATAACTTACGAAAACCATCAACTCTCTTGTTTTGATGGATATCAACTCCGTCTACGATAAGAACCCGTCAAACTAGATACATGAACGTGCATGCGTAAGTGTAGCGCCCCAACGATGGGATATTAGTACAAAGAAATGTACTAAGTATGTAAGGTAGATAACATAAGAATAACTGTATTGAAACTGAACTGACATGTATATATGATATATTGACAGTAATCTAGAGGGTCAATGAAATCTGGGAATCATACTTACATTATTCTGACTCGTAACATATCTAATTATTGAATTATCCAACTTACCTTACAAAGGATGTAGACTAAAAAGGGGAAGGCTCCGTTGGCCTAGAACATCTAGTGTCACGACTGCCATATATATATATATATATATATATATATATATATATATATATATATATATATATATATATATATATATATATATATATATATATATATATATATATCTAATTCGTGTCATGGTATACCTGAACTTGTTCCCATATGCTATCGTAGATAGATCAAAATATCTTTAGGGATACACTTTAAACATAGAAGTGGAACTTACGTGTTTCATAAGAGGTCGTCCTTAAGGCCCACTCATAAACATGAATAACTGTAACTTGTACACGAAACATAGTAGACCGTACGTACGGCTCACAATACCAAGGTCTGGTAATGCGTGCAACTGAGACCATCCATAGCAAATCATCATTATGCACCTACGCGTTCATGGACGTGTCTGTAGGGCTTCACAGTACACCTACGCATTCATTGACCGTCCATAGGAATCATGTCTTATAAATACTAATTTCATATCAGTCATGCAGACATCATTAAATCATCAATAGATAAAATCGTATTCATAAACATATAAGTTCGTGAATAACTCATTATAGTAACCAATCCTTATTGCTTAGAGTCTTGTTACGTCATCGTTGGTATTCTGTATTATTTAGCCGTAAAGAACATTGTAACTAGTTCAGAATCACATTTTTATCCGTATTTCACATCACGTCTCGTTTATGGGGATTACATGATTTTGTCTACTTATAGCTATGTAATATGCTTAGCTTGTGAGGATACTCGTTACACATATACATATACATTCATCAACACGTAACAAGAGTTGCGGGAGTAACGTTGTATGAACTATATTCTTATTGCTAAACATATCATATTCTGTAGTTTGCAACCCCATAGATAGCGTATATCGTCTCTTAAAATCACCATCATATATACTCAACTTTTCTTAACTTGTGAGAGACGTTACTATCTTCGTGGATCTTTATCATTTTTGTGAACACAAACGTGTAAGTATTGGATGTCGTGGCATTCCTTAGGTTGAATCATTCTTATCATTCAGTAAACTATATATTATTGTACCTATTTAACTATTTGAGTATAACTATTGTTGATACCCAATTTTTCCTAAAAATTATTTTCAAACTTGCACATGTACCTTCAAAATCACTTTTATAATTATTGGCAGCTTTCCATGAATTTTTCGTATTTTTATCAATTTATTTTCCATTTTTATCTGATATTTTATTCAATAATTATTCACAAATCGTATTATAAATAATTTCAAAATGTTTTTCAACTCAACATCTTGTTTTAATCCTATTTTAATCCCATTAGGATTTGATTATTTCCCAAATTAGCCAACATTGGCACTATTTAGCTAATTTTAGCAATTTCGCAATTATAACACAAGTATACATTTATATCGTTTTAAAATCTATAACTGATCATTTTATATTTTTTATACCAGTTAATCATCTTAATTTCATTTATTTGGTCTTAATTTCATTTTTACACAATTATTAGTTATTTTAATTAATTAATTATCCTATTTAATTGGGTATTTGACATTTAGCCTATTTTTCATTTTAATTCTAGCCAACATATAACCCCAACCCACCTGATCCTAACCAACCCAACTACCCAGCCCAAATCCTAAATTATACCCGGCCCAACCCCTCAAATTATCTGAGCCGTTGATCAAAATAGATCAACGGCCCAAAATTTATTTTCCTAAATTAACTCTAACCAAACCCCCCCTCCGTCTCTCATTCTTTCACGACCCACACTCTCTCTATCTCTCTCTGTGACCCTCTGGTTCTCTCTAGAAGTCTCTTCGACTTCTCCCTCTCCGATGGAACCTGTCTGTCTTCTCCGGCTGGTTTCTCACCGGAAACCTTGGTTCTTCACCATTTTTGGGTCATCTGCTTACCCATCACCGGTCCAGTGAAACCCTAGGGTCCTCATGCGAGCTCAGAGCTGTTCTCTAGCCTCCCATGGTCCCATGCAACTTTTCCAGCCTCCCCGGCCATCTAAGTAATGGTCTACAACCGTTCCGGCTTAAGCCGGTGCCATCTCTGAGGTTCTTCTTCTTCTCTGGGTTCCACGAAACCCTAACCCCTTGTATTTCAATTTCTTTTAAGATCTACACTAGATCCACAATGTTATGAAGCTTTTCTACGTTTTTCTCTGAAAGAACCCATCTTTAAACGATTTTCAATTTCAAAATTAGGGTTTCTTAACCCCTTTTCAAAAGCGATTTTTACTTCCAGTTTTAGTGATTTCTACTATATTTTCAATTCTCTTATGTTTCCTTGCTGTCTGAGTTATTATGCTAAAAACCCTAATTCTTTTTGCCCGTTGCTTGTGTATGCTTGTTTCTGTGAAGCTATTCATGTATTCTCTGGCTCTCGTGTTAGGGGACTTGATCGTATACTGTTATGTGATTACTTGCTTAGGGTTCCTAATTTTGTGCTATTTTATTGATTATCAAGTCTGATATTGGTTAATGACTATTTGCCTGACACTCACTACTGGCTCTGTGTATCTCTTGGCATAGCTGTGATATTTTCCTCGAACCTGTGACGTTGTATGCTATGTTCTAATTTTAAAAATATTTCCTTACTTATGTGATACTTTCCTTGATTATACTGGATACCCTGTGATTGCATTCGAGATTCCCTTGACTGATTTTCAGAATTAATACCATACTTTGCCTTATGAATATACTATTAGTTTTACTTTCCTTAAATATGTACTATGTATTTGGCCTTCATTGTATGATACATAAATCTACTACCCCTATTATAGTAAATCAGTATTATAATTGATTCCTTTTCCTTATTTAACCATGATTGCACCGTTTGAACTTGACTCCCTAATTAAAGGAGTCCAATGTCTTTAATTGATACTAATTTGTTATTGTTTCCATAATTATGTACTCTTTACTTTATTTTCCTCACTCATTTTCAACATTATATATACTCTGTCTTCTTTTTGCATAACACACACGAATACATTGATACACTGACATACACACACAAAACACTGAGTACATTGCTCTGAAACTTCTATGTTTCCATACACATCTCTTCTTGCTCTTTACATCAATTGTTGACTACTCAGTTGGCTGAAAGCCAAAACTGAGTAATCCTTGTTGCTTTCTTATTCCTGCACACTGATGTCCTGCTACTCTCTTGTTATGCATACTACTGTTGTTGCACCATCTCCTTGCATTTTTCTGTTCTATATCCCTTGACTGGTATGTCCCTAAATTAAGTTTACAATACCACAGGGGAATATGTTTCAGTTCCTGCTAATATACTTGTTATTCCTTTTGTGCTTCTACTTATGGCTCTATTCTCAACCATGCAACTAGCATATCTCTGTTATTTTCCTTTTCACTCTAGTCTAGTATGCTTCCTGCTCCCCTTATGTGATTCACTATGACTCTGCTTGACTCATATACTTGTTCCTGTCCTATGATTACTGTTTCTTGTCTCAGCATGACCAATATTTCCTTATGTGTTTGCATCATTTGTCTGACTTTCAATACGATAAACATGCACCCATGATGTCTAAGTGTTACATGATATTAGTCCTAACCCACAATATGTGGTGCTTTGTGATAACTATGTTGTAATTATTTGAAAACCCGTAACTCTATTTTATTGCTATCATGAGAATTATTTGTTCCTAACTCCTTTCCCTGTTTGTGTTTGCTTCTGGAACTCTGCATAGTTGTTGAGTTGTGGTTGGCCTACTCCTTTCCTTTTGTAAACTGGTTTTCATAAACTCTTACATTGTCCTCTGAAGTTATATCTCAGAACTGATGCTTCAAATTACTTTCAAACTCAACTCTTTTTTTTAAACTACAAGCACATCTCACTACTCTTAGACTTTAGGTTCAGCCCCCTTCGTGTGAGCACTGCCTTGGGGACCCCTGAGTACCCATCGAACTTTGACACACAAGGCTAACATTCCATACTGTACTTACTTATTCCTGGCTAGGGAACTTGGGTGTGAGTACTGCCTGGGATCCCCTGAGATCCTTAGCAACACTGACACACCTGGGTTACAAGAGGGCTTGGCATATGGCATGTTGGATCTGGTACTCGGGCCTACTGTTAGGCTCTCTATAGTGTAACTTCTTCATTTTTCTTATTCCTTTGTGTAATTTATGCAATAATGGTCTGTAATAACATGTAAAAGAATAATCGGGGCTGCATAGTGGATATGGGAAGGGTTTATGCATGTTTAGTATAGTAACCGGTAGAAACCATGACTGTAGCATTTATTTCCCTATGTGCGCAATAGTATGTTGTTTAGGACATGCATATCATAGAAATCATGTTTAGCTTCTTTATTTCAGCATGTCTATCATGTTCTTATCCTTTTATAAGCCGTGTTCACAGTTAGTGACTACAACAAATGATATAATGTACGGATGCTGCATTTCCATAAGCATTACATTTACAAACCATGCCTTTAGGTATCCTTGTGTGCATTAGATATCATGTTCTTTAGGACCTTACCTTTCAACATGTTTGTGTCAAGTTATATTTTGTTGAACACCTAGTTAGCCTGTATCTAATCTAATAAGCTTACTAAAATGTGGTTAAATGGTTTAAAACGCTTCTGCAAGTATATTATTCTGCATATCTTTTAAAATCAGAACTAAAGTCTGCATGTTCACCCTCAAAACAAAATAGGCAATGCATACGCCCGTCTAGGCAAACCTTAGGCTTAACACGCACTAAAACCAATTAATCATTTTTGCACTTGGCTGATATTAGAACTATTTAGTCTCTTTTGAAATCCTTGAAATTTTGCTGCCTTTACTCTTTTATTCACCCTATTTTCCTAAAACTCCTGCTCTATTTTCAAATCACTGATTATGCATTCACTTCCTCTTCGCTGATGTTAACTAGACTCCTGCTCTGAATGTTTCTTTGAACTACTGGATTTTAGAATCAGATCACTCCCTTCAAGATCCTTCTGTTTGAATCCTTGTCCTTGTTTAAATTATAGGGTTCTGAAATTATGCGCTCATTCTCTTTTACTAAAAACTCTTTTAAACTACTGGTTCTTGCCCTATCGGAAATTACTAGATTTCAAAGTAAGTCACTCCCGTTTAAAATTACTCCGCTTTATTTAAAATCTTGCTTTACTTCTGACTAATGATTTTTTTAAAAAAAAAAAGCATTCGTCTCTTCTATTAAAGACTTCTAAACTGCTACGCACTTCTCAATTCCTGGTACTGCGTTTTAAAATTACTAGATTTTAATCAATTCCTCTTCTTTAAACTGTTCTGTTCTAACTGAACTTCCTGCTTTATTACTGAGTTTTCAAAAAAGGCATTCCCCTTTTCTAAACTTCTGAAACCATATTGATTTCCAACTCAGAAACTTCTGTTTTAAATCCTGACTTTGAGACCTTGATTGTGTTTGAGACGTGCTACTTATATGTTTCCTTATGGAGGGATCTGTGAGCCTTTACTTGTCTTTACTTATTCCCTTATATGTGCAGTCCTATTTGTTATGTATGTCGCTTAGCATTTTGTCCTTTAAACCTAAGGGTTCGGCCTAGTACTCACCTTGTAGGAATAGTAGTCCTAAATACCCTCTAGGACTTATAGGATGGGACGGGTAATAGCACGCAATAAGCATTCGTGACCAACACATGCGCTTTAAGTAACTTTTACGGGGTGGGAAGGGTAGAATACGGATATGATGACCGGTGCGCTAATACCACGTGTAGCCGCCTCATTGAGGAAGTGACATACCGGGTATTGCATTGATGTGATCCGTATTACTTTAGACCTAGGACAGTTCTCTTCAAATGTTTATTCTAATGTTTCCCAAAACCCTTTAAAGATTTTCATACTTGTTTGAAATCCCCTCTTATAAGAACCTTACTTGCTACTTGTTCACCGTCCAAATTCACAAAACTTCTTGGTTGGGACCCACAATTGTGCATCTTGAGGGGTGCCTAACACCTTCCCCTTGGGATAACTTCAAGCCCTTACCCAATCTCTGGTAATGCAAACTAGTTCATGAGTTATTTACTCTAGGTGCCCTAACGCACCACAAAATCATTAGGTGGCGACTCTTCCTTAAACCTCTAACTTTAAGGAGTTGTCCTGAATGTCATAAACCCGATCTCTCTGTACCTAACCCGTGCGGTAGGAAAAAAAGGGGGCGCGACAGCATGGCGACTCTGCTGGAGATATTCCCTAGGCTTATACCATTACAAGTTGTTTCACAAATTTGGACTTTTAATTTTTATTTAAATGCTTACACCTTTTCCTATTCCCCGTTATATGCTATTAACTGTTTAATTTTTTGCAAGTATTTATTTTGCCTGAACGAAACTGACATATCTTCATGTTTTCTTTGTAATCGCTTTCCATTATAACTGTTATATTTCCTTTCTTTACCTCTTTCCTCAACGTGAAAATACATGCCTATTCTTTTAAATGCTATTTATTTCATATCATGCTCCGCATTCATATTCCACTCGTGCCAAACAAAGATCCTATAGCAACGCTTACAATGAGTGGTTGCGCTATTCCAATATTACTACCCCCTAAATTCGGAAAGGCGTATTTGCGGTAAAACTAGTCAATCAGCGATGCAGTCAGCAGTTCCGTGCCTACCCCCTTGAGTTGTCCGCTCAAGGGTACCGGTCTAAAACCCCATAAAAACCTTACTCTATTGTAATGTTGCATGCATCATGGTCAAACCTAGCCAGGCAAATGTGTTGTCCGCACAATAGCCTTTAAGACAACCTTGTCCATTGGGTTTCCCTAGAACCCAAACAGACGCCTTCACGTTCTGTGCATTTATTTGGAGAACTAAATGCTCATGCTAAGTATTGATGTTAAATAGTCGAGTCTGGTGGGGGTAAGGTCCTAACTTGTTTATTTTGTAGAAATGAGGCACGAGGTCCCCAGATTCGACATGGTCACCAATATCTGCCCCAAACTACTAAACTGGTGGGAGGATCTTCACTCCACTAACAAAACAGTCGCTAGAAAACACCTGGGCAACCTGCCCTCTCTTCTGGACACTCAGCCGAAAAACATGATGATAGAGGCCGCTACCTTGTTCTGGGACTGTGAACGGTCGGTTTTTCTCTTTGGAAATAATGAGATGACGCCGCTGCTAGAGGAGATAGGAGGGTTAGCCAGTTTGGCTTGGGAGTCTCCAGGGTTATTGATGCCTGAAAACCGCACAGGCCGAGGTTTTCTCAAAATGATGGGACTAAAGAAAAATCCAGACTTCGTCTGATTAAACGACTCGTACATCCCCTTTGACTATTTGTACGAGAGGTATGTTCGTAGCCACTCTTACCGCACTCACCAGGAAGAGTTCACCCTTACTTCTCTGGGGCATATTCACCGCCGGGTATTCATCTTTATAGTATGCTTCTTGGGTCTGATGGTGTTCCCGACAAAGAAAGAATCCACACCAGGTTGGCTATGGTTACCAAGACTCTCATGGAAGAGATTGAAGGGCAAGACTTCAGTATCGTACCGATGATCGTTGCCGACATGTACCGAGCCTTGGAAAAGTGTCAACGGGGAGCGAAACATTTCGAGGGTTGCAATCTATTACTCCAGCTCTGGCTCACTGAGCATTTGCAAAAGGGTGACTACCGTCAGGACCTCCATAGGAGGATTTGGGATGATCATATCGCTTTCCATCATCCAAAGCGTATGAACTACATTCCTGACATGTTTGCTCAGCCGGAAAACGCCAATGGATTGGCCAAGTTACTAGGAAACTTGACCGAGGATCAGATTCAGTGGATGTTTGAGTGGTTCCCAACCGACGAGTTCATCATCCGGACTCGAGACACCCTATTTCTGATATTAGTTGGTCTGAGAGGGACATATCCTTACGTCCCAATCCGAGTCATGAGGCAGGCAGGGAGAAAGGAAGTTATACCAAGGGTCGAGAAGATGAGTCATCTCAGGGAAGATTTCCAAAATGACGACAGCCCTCATAAGTGCCAAGCTCAGCATTTGTGGCACTGCAAGATCGGGTTAGAGAAGGACACTATTGAACTCGACAAGTATCATGCTGGTTACTCTCCTTATTATCTAGGATGGTTGGAAGATAATTGGGGTGGAAGTATCGAGCCAGGGTTTGCTCGAGGCCACAGGGTCATAGATGAGAAGGTCGAGGCAACGACTAGACTCAACCAGTTGTGCAAGAGGCTCCGTGATTGTGAATAAGATCATCACAAATATACGAGGCCAACAAAAAGTTGATAGAGGAATGGAAAGACATGGCCATCACCTCCACCCAAAGGATGGAACACTTGGAGCGAGGCATAGTCGACTTGGAGGAGAAGTTCATTAGGAGGATCGAGAGATGTCAAAAGACTAAGGGAGATGAAGGAGGAATTCTAGCCAGGACCTACTTGCTGATGGGACTCCGCGAGATGGGGACGCTGATCAAGGAAAGCAGAGGTGCCGAGTCTGGGGAAGGTCCTTCTGGGACCAAGTAGATAGGGTTGTCTTTACTTTGTCTTTTGATGTAATAAGGCCACTGGCCATTAGTGACATTTTATATTTTCGCATTCTTAGAGTCGTGTTGGATTGGTCTATTTTATTATCAATAAAATGAGGCATTTAGCATCTTAAGTTATCCAAATTAATTTGTCGCTAGGCCTACCTTAGGCTCAAGAGGTTCCCCAACTTAGGATGCGTTTTACATTTCCGCATTACGTGTTTAAATTACCGCAATATTCTTTATAAACCTCACTGACTTCGTTACCTTTTGTTTTGTTTTTCTTTATTTATTATTCCCCTCCCCAAAGGTTTGTTCGTGCATTCTGGCATCATCCGCCTACCGCACAAGATCAAAGGGACCTCCTCCTACTCCTCCTCCCGGTCCTCCTAAAGGAAAAAAGCAAGGGTAAAACTAAGATGGAAGATACAAGCGGTACCAAGAAAGACAACAGGGATGAACAGGTTGAGACCAATGATGGTCGCGGTATTCAGGTTCTGCACGAGGGTATGTCTCCACTAGAGAAGAAGCTGCTAAAGTTTCAAGAGGAACTTGATCAAGTCAAGAACTTGGCCCACTTATCATTCTCCCTCAACGTCCCAGACGTTCANTATACAAGAGACCATTTCCAGGCTTACCATAATCCCATCTATGTGGAAACCATAGCTCATTCCCCACCCCATACACCCGAATCTGACGAGAAGGATAGGCTCATCAGGAATTTGGCCGAGGAACTCAAGAAATTGACCAACCGAGTTTAGGGCGTCGAAGGAGTCAAAGGGATTGAGGGGATGAACTATGAGGATCTTTGAATACAACCCGATGTTGAATTGCCCGAGGGGTACAAACCTCCTAAGTTTAAGATGTTTGATGGCACTGGTGATCCAAGAGTCCACTTAAGAACTTATTGCGACAAGCTAGTCGGCGTGGGAAAAGATGAAAGAATCCGCATGAAACTCTTCATGAGGAGCTTAAAAGGAGATGCACTGTCCTGGTACATCAGCCAGGATCCAAATAAGTGGTCTAATTGGGTAGGCATGGAAACAGACTTCATGGATAGATTCCGGTTCAACACGGGGAATGCACCGGATGTATTCTACATCCAGAACCTAAAGAAGAAACCAATGGAGGCCTTTCGCGAGTATGCTATTCGTTGGAGGTCAGAAGCTGCCAAGGTCAGACCGGCCTTAGAAGAGGAACAAATGAAGAAGTTCTTTGTGAGACTCAGGATCCTCAATACTATGAGCGGCTGATGATGGTCGAAGGTCACAAGTTCTCTGACATCATCAAGTTGGGAGAGCGAATCGAAGAGGGCATCAAAAGCGGTATGGTCACTAACGTTGAAGCTTTACGAGCTACTAATAAAGCTCTGCAATCCGGTGGTGTGTCCAGGAAGAAGGATGTAGGGGCCATGATGGTAGAACAGCAAGCCCAATCCCCTCCCAAATACCAAGTTTATCCCGCACCCTCATTCACATACCAACCAGCTCCAAGTTACCAAGCACCTTCACCTCAATACCAAACACCCTCACCCGCATATTAGGCTCCACCACCCAGCCTACCTTGCCCAGATACTCCCAACCAACTCCCGTCTATAATGCCTACAATTCCCAACCTTCTCACTACCAATCACCACCTAATCGCCAAAACTTCCCAAGACCGCCCAAACTTCGACCGTTGTCCACCAAAACAGTATACCGCCATAGCTGAACCCATTGACCAATTATAAGAAAAACTCAAAGCCGCCGATTATGCCACACCCATTCCCGCTGTCACCCCTGAGAACCCTTCTCAGTGGGTCAACCCAAACAAAACCTGCGCTTACCACTCCGGCATGAAGGGACACACCATCGAGGAATGTCGTTCCTTGAAAGACAAGATACATACCCTCATAGATAACAAGATCATTGTAGCCAAGGACCCTGCTCCTAATGTTCGCAATAATTCGCTGCCTGACCATAATGGTGGTGTCCACATGATTGAGGTTGATGATGACTGGGATCCCAAGGGATCAATTGGGCTGATTGCAGAGGGTGATCCGAAGAAGCCTGCAATTACTCTTAATCCGATTGTGGTCCAGATGCAGCCATCTGAGGAAGTTGAGGTAAACATGTCCATTCCACTCGAGTTTGAAGCAAGACCCACCCCCAAAGGGAAGCCCCTAGTGCCGATTGAGGTAGAGTTTGTACGGCCACTTGAAGTTGCAGTCTGGCCGACTATGACATATACCCCGGCAGGAATGAGAATGACTACGCCTATTCCAGTGGCAATGTCAACAACGCCACATTTTTATTCCAACGCCATCCCATTGGACTATATCGTTGAAGCAAGGAGAAAGGGTAAAGGCAAGTCTGGAGAAGCCATAGTTGCACAGGGTATGACAAGAACTGGCAGAGTTTATACCCCTGAACATTTGGACGAATCTAGCAAGCAAGCCGCCAACCGCCCTCCCATCATCGAGACAGGTTCAGACGATCAGTGGAGAAAGATACAAGCCAAGGAATACTCAATCCTCGACCAGTTGAACAAAACACGAGCTCAGATATCCATCCTCTCCCTATTACAGAACTCTGAAACACACAGGAGTGCTTTGCTAAGGGTGCTGAATGAAGCATACGTGCCAGACGATATCACCAGTGGGGAGATAGCCAACATGGTGGGCCAGGTACTGGAGAGCCACAAAATCACTTTCCATGAAGATGAGCTACCGCCCGAGGGGTTAGGTCATAACAGAGCACTACATAACACGGTACAATGTAAGGATCATTTCATCACAAGGATCCTAATTGATGGGGGTTCCAGCCTCAACATCTGTCCACTGGTCACACTCAAGAAATTGGGAAAGAGTCTACATGAGATAAATGAAGGATAGATCAACGTAAAAGCCTTCGATGGTTCGCAGAGGTCCACCATGGGAGAAATCACCTTGTGCTTACATATGGGACCAACCTGGTTCGATGTAGATTTCCAAGTGATAGATGTGCCTGCATTATACAACTTACTGTTAGGACGACCTTGGATCCACGCTGCTGGGGCCGTGGAATCAACCCTACATCAAGCTATGAAGTTCGAATGGAGTCACCAAGAGGTAATCATTCATAGCGATGGTAGCAACCATATCTACGGTCGCCAGACCTTTTCGGTCATCGATGGAAGGAGTAAGTTGGGTGGAGAAATCTACCACAATGTTGAACGTGTTAATGCCATTGACAAGGACAGGTGGTGGGACAGTAAGACCGAAAGCATGTTGAACTGGAAAGGGTACGAGCCAGGCAAAGGGCTCGGTAAAAATCTCCAGGGAATCACAAAGCCTAAAAAACTCAAGGATCACGGTACTACCTTCGGTCTGGGGTATGATTATACTCGGGAAGAATTCAAGAACTGGTCGCCACCTTGGCGCGGCCCCTATTATCCATTGGAGAAGCCAATACCTCACTTAGAGCAAACTTTCCAACAAGCTGATATCATCTACGGTACGGATGAAGAGGAAGCGTTAGCAGCAATAAGGGATTTATTTCTGAACGATGAGGACATGGACTGCTGTGTCATTCTTGAAGAGAAGGGGGAGGAAGGCCCTTCCATACAGGTCGTGAGCAGAGGATTATATCTCAACAATTGGTCCTTCAGGACAACCAAAGCCCGTCGAGCCTCGGGGTATCAAGGCTAACGAAACAAGCATTTATTTACAGTTTATTTATTTAAAGAATTTTCTGCTTTTCACATTTTAATTTCTGCAAGAAAGAGCTCCTATGTTCAAACAATTATTCAATTTATCAAAGCATTTCCAGTTTTTTAATAATTTCTCATACTTACTCGCTACTGTTTTCTCTCCCATTACTCTATTTTACACGACATTACTATTACTTATCTTGATGAACCGACGACTGTGACATGCAACGAGGCAACGCAACAAACGAATTTCGATTCAGACGAAGATGATATACCTGAGGCCATTATTAAGGAGGTCGAAAACTTTGAGAATAGACCTAAGTCTAATTTAGACGAAACTGAGGTCGCCAGCCTGGGAAACACAGAGAACGTCAAAGAAACACGCATCGGCATTCATCTGTCGCCGTCAGAAAAAAAGGAATACACAGAGTTCTTAAGAGAGTATGAGGACATATTCTCCTGGTCGTATGGTGACATGACTGGCCTCAGTACATCTATTGTGGCCCACAAGCTGCCAACCAATCCAACATGCCCACCAGTGAAGCAAAAGCTCAGGAAGTTCAAACCAGACATGAGTTTGAAAATCAAAGAAGAGGTCACCAAGCAGATCAACGCCAGGGTTCTCCGGGTGGTCGAATATCCTACGTGGTTGGCCAACATTGTGCCTGTGCCAAAGAAGGATGGGAAAGTCAGAGTCTGCGTCGACTACCGGGATCTCAATCGGTCCAGTCCGAAAGACGACTTCCCCTTGCCGAATATACACATCCTATTTGACAACTACGCCAAACATGAGCTGCAGTCCTTTGTAGATTGCTTTGCCAGTTACCATCAGATTTGGATGGACGAGGAAGATGCTGAGAAAACGGCGTTCATTACACGTGGGGAGTGTATTGTTACAAGATGATGCCATTCGGTCTGAAGAATGCAGGGGCCACCTACATGAGAGCTATGACTACTATATTTCATGATATGATTCACAAGGATATCGAGGTATATGTGGACGACGTCATCATCAAATCAAAGAAGGTCGCGGACCATATGGAAGATTTGAGAAAATTCTTCAACAGGTTAAGGAAGTACAATCTGAAACTTAACCCTGCAAAGTGTGCATTCGGGGTTCCTGCTGGGAAATTACTGGGGTTCATTGTCAGTCGCCGAGGAATAGAATTGGATCCATCAAAGGTCAAAGCCATCCAAGAATTGCCGCCACCAAAGAACAAGAAGGGCGTTATGAGTTTCCTGGGGAGGCTCAATTACAATTGCATGTTCATAGCCAGTCTACCGTCATTTATGAACCAATTTTCAAGATGTTGAGGAAGGATGCTACAACCAAATGGACCAAGGATTATCAAAGGGCCTTCGACAGAATCAAGGAGTATCTCTCAACACCACCAGTCCTGGTACCACCCGAGATAGGTAGACCTTTGATACTCTACCTTGCTATGTTAAATGGAGCTTTTGGTTGTGTTCTTGGGCAACATGACGAGACAGGAAGAAAGGAACAAGCAATCTACTACCTCAGCAAGAAGTTCACTCCGTACGAGGCCCAGTACTTTCTATTAGAACGCACTTGCTGCGCTCTGACTTGGGTTGCACAGAAGCTGAGGCACTATTTCTGTGCATACACAACATACCTCATATCAAGGATGGACCCACTAAAGTACATTTTTCAGAATCCCATGCCCACTGGAAAGCTAGCCAAGTGGCAAATTCTGTTGAGTGAGTTCTACATTATTTACATAACTCAAAAGGTTGTCAAAGGACAGGCACTGGCGGACCATCTTGCTGAGAATCCTGTGGATGGAGAATACGAACCACTGAAAATGTATTTTCCTGATGAAGAGGTATCATTCGTAGGAGAATACATTGCAGAATCCTACGACGGTTGGAGGATGTTCTTTGATGGAGCATCAAAATTCAAAGGGGTCGTTATTGGGGCAGTCCTGATATCAGAAACCGATCAGCATTATCTGGTATCCACAAAACTTAGATTTCCCTGCACCAACAATATGGCTGAATATGAGGCCTGCATCTTAGGGCTCAACATGGCCATCGACATGAACGTTCAGGAGTTATTAGTGATTGGTGACTCGTACTTATTGATACACTAAGTCCAAAGATAATGGGCGACCAAGAATTCCAAGATATTTCCATATCTACATCGTGTACAGGAATTGAGAAAGAGGTTCACCAAGATAGAATTTCGGCACGTTCCCAGAATCCGGAATGAGTTCGCCGACGCACTGGCCACCTTGTCATCTATGATCCAGCATCCAGACAAGAATTTCATAATCCTATTCCAGTGAAAATCCACAATCAGCCGACCTACTGTGCCCATGTTGAAGAAGAAGCAGACGGAAAACCTTGGTTTCATGATATTAAGGAGTACTTGGAAAAGGGAGAATATCCAGAGCTTGCAAATACCACTCAGAAATGCACACTTCGAAGATTATCCAACAATTTCTTTCACAGCGGAGGAATCCTATATAGGAGGACTCCCGATTTAGGACTATTAAGATGTGTTGACGCAAAGGAAGCAGCAAAATTATTGGAGGAAATTCACGCAGGGACCTGCGGCCCACATATGAACGGGTTTGTTTTGGCAAAGAAGATACTTTGGGCTGGTTATTTTTGGATGACCATGGAAACGGACTACATCCAGTATGTCCGAAAATTCCACGGATGCCAGATACATGGGGATATGATAAAGGTACCTCCAAGTGAGCTTAATACAACAAGTTCACCGTGGCCATTTGCCGCCTAGGGCATGGATATTATGGACCAATTGAGCATGCCGCCTCCAACGGACACAGGTTTATTTTGTTCGCCATTGATTACTTTACCAAATGGGTCGAAGCAGTCTCCTACAAGGAAGTTACTAAGAAAGTGGTGGCCGATTCATCCGCGACCGCATTATTTGACGGTTCGGAGTTCCATAGCCAATCATCACCGACAATGGTTCCAATCAAAACTGTGACCTGATGAAAGCCATGTGTGAAACCTTCAGGATCAAACACAAGAATTCCACAGCATATAGACCTCAGATGAACGGAGCCGTTGAGTCTGCCAATAAGAACATCAAGAAGATATTGAGAAAGATGATAGAAAAGCACAAGCAATGGCATGAGAAGTTGTCATTCGCCTTATTGGGATACCGCACCACAGTTCGCACATCAACCGGGGAAACTTCTTATATGCTGGTTTATGGTACGGAAGTCGTCATTCCTGCTGAAGTCGAAATTCCATCTTTGAGAATCATACAAGAAACCGAGCTCAGCGATGCAGAGTGGGTACAAAGTCGTTATGAGAAATTGGCCCTCATAGACGGGAAAAGAATGAACGCGGTTTGTCATGGTCAGCTATACCAAAACAGAATGACCAGAGCCTTCAACAAGAAAGTTAAGCCGAGACGATTCACACCAGGTCAGCTGGTGTTGAAGAAAATCTTTCCTCATCAAGACAAAGCCAAAGGGAAATTCTCTCCCAACTGGCAAGGCCCGTACATGGTTCATCGAGTGCTGACAGGAGGGGAACTCATACTTGCAGAAATGGATGGAGAGATCTGGCCAAAACCAATCAACTCAGATGTAGTCAAGCGCTACTATGTGTAACTCTCTAGGTTTTATCAATGTTGTATTTGAACTACGCCTGAACTGATTCCTGTTTAAGAGGGGATACATAGGCAACCCTATGGGTTCAGTCACATTTTAATAAAAATTTCATTTCCCCCACGAATGGAAACTGGGGCAGAATTTTGAGGAGGGACCTCAAAATTTCGAAGCAAATTCAGCCGAGCACCGCACAAGCAGCAGCCAGACGCATTCGCCCACCAAACTGGGGCAGAATTTTGAGGAGGATCATCAAAATTCCGTAGTGAGAGAGGTTTCAATGTCTTGAACCGCGTCATGGTCGTCGGTTCATCCAAAAGAAAACTATTGTTTTTTAAATTATAAGTTATATCATATCTTTACAAAACCATGCATGTTTAGTTTTTCTCAAAAATAGCTTGTTTAGCAACGCTACCCCTGTGATACAAACAGGGTGATCATTATCAAGGAAACAAGCCAAGCCAGCGGGGAATGCGAACTAACCCTCCCTTTACAGAACTCACGATTTTTCTTTGGATGCAGGAACAAAGACGGAAAAAGCCCAAAACATATTATTATCTCTGCAGGACGTATATCTCTCAAAAGACGCTCTCAAACCCGTCGCACATGCTGACATTTACTATCATCGCAAACAGTGCTTATTCACAACAATCGTATCGCCGAAATTTATCATCATCTAAGAACTCTTACTGTCATTTTATTTTTCCGCACTGCATAAGGCTACTATTATGCCTTCCGAGGTTCTACGCTACCTCCTCTTGCATTTTATTTCCTGCATTGCATAAGGCTATTATTCTGCCTTCCGAGATTCCACGCTACCCCCCTCTGCATTTTATTTCCTGCATTGCATAAGGCTACCATTCTGTCTTCCGAGGTTCCACACTACCTCCCCTGCATTTTATTCCATGCATTGCATAAGGCTACCATTCTGCCTTCCGAGGTTCCACGCTACCTCTCTCTGCATTTTATTGCATAAGGCTACTCTTATGCCTTTCGAGGTTCCACGCTACCTCCCTCTGTATTTTATTTCCTGCATTGCATAAGGCTACTATTCTGCCTTCCTAGGTTCTACGCTACCTCCTCCTGCATTTTATTTCCTGCATTGCATAAGGCTACTATTCTGCCTTCCTAGGTTCTACGCTACCTCCTCCTGCATTTTATTTCCTGCATTGCATAAGGCTACTATTCTGCCTTCCGAGGTTCTACGCTACCTCCTCTTGCCTTTTATTTCCTGCATTGCATAAGGCTATTATTCTGCCTTCCGAGGTTCCACGCTACCTCCCCTGCATTTTATTTCACTGCATAAAGCTCCTATCTACTTTTCAAAGCAATCACTTTTCGCGACACTATTTATTTACGCTTTGTTTCAGGCTAAGCTCTGCCTCTCTTTTCTTTCGCAAATCGCAAGACTAAGCTCTGTCTTGTCAGCATCATGCTACTGCATTCTTCATGAGTTGAAATATCACCAACTTGTCCAAAGGCGCCATCGTTTGGAGGCACCATCTGCATGGCCCGAGAACATCATCTCATGGCCTGAGGATCTCTTTTATTCAATTTGCATATCATTATTCAAAGGCATCATGGTTCGGAGGCACCATCCGCATGGCCCGAGAACACCATTTCATAGCCTGCGAATCCCGCACCAAGCTATTCATGGCCCATGACATCATGGTCTAAGGACAGCATCCCCAATTGTCCAAAGACAACATTCATAGTCCAACGGGAACTTGCATCATGTTTATATTAATACACAATATATGCTTGTTATTTAATTGCAGGTAATCCGGCCGGGATAACCAGCCAGGCAGGAGCGGACCGCTCTGGTTCTCCGATACAACCCCGTAAGAACTTCCTATTTTTACCTTACCTCGCACCTTACGTGTGTTCTTGTGAAACATCACCGGTATATTTCACCGGCAATTCCTGAACTATATATGGCCTGATTCCTGTAAAACCAGGGATTTGTAGGCAACTCAGAAACTAGGGTGCGGCCTAAATCTCTCATGAGATTTCCACTCGGTCAAAATTGGCCATCATATCTTTACCCGACAACTCATTCATCATTCTCGGGTAAAGAGGGGCAGCTGTTGATACCCAATTTTTTCCCAAAATTATTTTCAAACTTGCACATGTACCTTTAAAATCACTTTTATAATTATTGGCAGCTTTCCATGAATTTTTCGTATTTTTATCAATTTATTTTCTATTTTTATCTGATATTTTATTCAATAATTATTCACAAATCGTATTTTAAATAGTTTCAAAATGTTTTTCAACTCAACATCTTGTTTTAATCCTATTTTAATCCCATTAGGATTTGATTATTTTCCAAATTAGCCAACATTGGCACTATTTAGCTAATTTTAGCAATTTCGCAATTATAGCACAATCATACATTTATATCGTTTTAAAATCTATAACTGATCATTTTCTATTTTTTATACCAGTTAATCATCTCAATTTCATTTATTTTGGTCTTAATTTCATTTTTACACAATTATTAGTTATTTTAATTAATTAATTATCCTATATTTGACATTTAGCCTATTTTTTATTTAAATTCTAGCCAACATTTAACCCCAACCCACCTGATCCTAACCAGCCCAACTACCCAGCCCAAATCCTAAATTATACCCGCCCGAACCCCTAGAATTATCCGAGCTGTTGATCAAAATAGATCAACGACCCAAAATTTATTTTCCTAAATTAACTCTAACCAACCCCCCCCCCCCCCCCCCCCCCTCCTTTTCTCTCTTTTATCAAATTCAAAT